>VXAU01005612.1:0-103247 GCA_013399695.1 Formicarius rufipectus | reverse complement strand
CGCTCGCAGCCCGCCCTGTCCCCGCCCGCCTGCTCGGCCTCGGCAGCATGGTGGGCCCCGCGCTACGGGCGCTGTGCGGCGGCAGGGCCCTGGCCGCGGCCGCAGGTCGGTGCGCTCAAGGGGCCGCGGCGGGGCGGGGGGCGTGAGCAGANGGGAGGCGTGAGCAGACACGGGGTGCTGCGTCGGGACTTCCCTCGCTTTCCCCACTTTGCCCTCTCTCTCCGTGTGAAATTGGAGGCAGCTCTGTGAACGTCTTATCGCTGCCATGCAGTTTAGCGTTCGTAGTTTGCGCTTCAGTGGATTTCTCACTGTGCCGTGCTCTTAGCTCGACCTGCCTTTCTGGGTCAGGGGAAGCCAGGCAGAATTGCGTGGGGGGCCGCCAGGCCCGCGGCCCTGAGTGTGCCGCCAAGCTGGGGATCCGAGCCTGGGGAAGAACGAGCCCAGGGACTGCTGACTCAAAGCGTGGCGGTGATACCTGACATTGTGGTGCCTTTTCACCTTTCCCGAGCACCTTTCCTCTGTGCTGCTTCCCGCATGCCCGGGGCTCGACCAGCTGTCCCTTCCCCCGGCGCTGTTGCGAAGGGCTCAGACCTGACCGCAGCCTTCCTGAGCACAGCGTGTCAGATGGTTCTTTAAAGCCTCACGCCTGCTAGTGGCATCCGTATGTGTGAATGAATATACAGTGGTTTATCCAAGAAAACTCCCAACCAACCCCCCGCCCCCCCTCCCCAGGTCTTTTGTGTGTTTCTTTTGTCATCTTGGCAAGAAATAGAGCTAAAAGAAACACCACCAAACAAGTAAAAATACTTTATCTTCTAACTGTTCGGTGAAGTGTTGTTCATATTCTCACATTCTCACTGTTGAATTCCGTGTTCTGGATTTTTTTGACAAAGGTTTGCAAAGATTTTCAGAGCCGGATGTGTGTGTACAATTGTGTTTCAGAAGAATAACAAGGAAAAAAATTGTTTCACAACCGAACCCAAACTTTAAGTGGTAGCAGATTTTCAGATACAGGCTTCAAAGTAATTGCTGAGACTTTGGTGTTGCATTGTAATGTCTATTTTTAAAATACTTCCTATTTCTTAGCATTACTTTGTGCAGTCTTCTACATGTATTTCTGTATCTTCCTTCTGTAAATTTTATCCAGGTATTCCTCATGCTTTTTCAAGGCCTCATCATTTGTGACTGATGCACAAATTCTTCCAACTGCAGCATTTTCTGTTTTGTTTCAGAAGGTAGTACAGTGTCTTAAGCAGATTTCAAAGGTGGTACAAAGAGTATTTTGAAAAAACGTCAGAAAATATTTCAGTGAATCCGCAGTTCTCAGGAAATAAAAATGGAGAATATAAGAAGGAAAGTATTCCCAGATGAACATCTGACTTTCATGTCCAGTGAGACACCTTTATAGGTGGGGGAAAAAAAAGCCATTCAGCAGCAGGAGAAAAGCCTTTTTGTGCATAGCAATGTTTTTGGCTTATGCTTTTAACCCTGCATTTATCTGATTGCTAGCATTTGATGAAAAGGTCTGTGTGCACAAAGAAGCTGCTTTTATTGTTCTTTGGGGTTTTTTTCCTACCTTTACAGGTTTGTAATTTTCTTTAATACAGAGTTTGGATTTGGAAAAAAAATTTACAGGGAAAGCTTTTCTGTTTTAAATATTAAAAGGAAATAATAAAAGTAGTATAATAATAATAATAATTACAAAGGATCAGAATTGGTATGGTTGTAGTCGCTGACTGTTGTGTCATAAAGACAGTTTAATGCATCCACTCAGTAAATGGAACAGAAAAAGGTCATATCTAATAAAGTGTTATTTTGTTTAGAGTTGTCCAAGCAAACTGGCTTACACAGTGATTTGTTTCTTCATTAGGTAGGAGGTCCCTTCTTTCTGCAGCCTATGTGGATAGCTCAAAATGGGAAAAGAGACAAAAAGAGGAACATAGCCTGGGTGAGTATAGTTTGTGTCTTGTCTTTAAATGAATTGCATTCTGAACTCATTGTTTACTAGCTCACCATCTATAAATACTTCAAAATAAGAAAATGTGTAAAGCAATATGCTTCCAAGTGCTCAACATGTTAAAGACTTGTCATGTAAATTCAAAGCTGTAATGCAGAAACAGGTTAGAATTTACCCGGTTAATTAATATTTGGTTTCTACAAGCTAATTCTTTTCTTTCACGAAGTCCACAATTTTATGACTATATCCGAGTGTCCTCTTCTTTGACATTGTTTTAGTTATACTGCAGTGCAAAAGAAAAGCTATTCTATAAGTATTACAGGACAATCCTGTTCAAAGACTTTTTTTAAAGAAACATTTTTCTCAGAGTTTTGCAGGTTGTTGTTGAATTACAGACTTTTGGGAAAGAGTTTTATTTTCGAGAACGTGTATGTTTAACTGTATCTGCATGTAGAACTGAGATCTCTTTTTTAGCTCAGTCATTTGGCTGTGTTACATTTGAGATTATGTTCCAGCATATTTTTGGTGACTATGTTCAATAGAAAGCATCCTGCAAATCATTTTTCCATACTGAAGATAGATATGCAGTGCTTTTTAACACAGGTGGTTTGGAGACTCCTGAAAGCATAATCCACATATTCTGTTTTTCATTCCCGGGCCCCTGAACTGTTATTGTTACTTGCAGCACAAATTATGAGGCTGAAAGAAGAATCAGCAGGTGAAATTCCAGGGCTTTTGTCGGTCAGGAAGCCAGACAAAATGATCAGAATGATTTTTTTTATGCACTGGTTTGTTTCTTGTGTTTGGCTCTGAGCATATAGGTTGGGATTGTTACATATTGTACTGTATATGGATCAGAAATAGCTGGTGTGTCCTCATTACTGTAACTTGGCTCCTGCACAGACTGTTAATACCTTGTTGCCCTTTACTGTCAGTAGGACTGCTCATGCAGGTTTTTTGGGTCTGGAGCCACAAATTTGTGTCCTGGGATTTATTCGAACTAGTCACCTCCAGGTGAAAATGGGTTCTTATTTTGACAAATTTCATAGCCAATAGAAATTCACTGTAGAAGAAAATATTCTTGTTGTTATAAGTGACCACCCGGAATGACCAAGTCACTCAGCAAAAGGGTAGTTTTAATTGTATAGGTAATGAAAAGTACAAAGTAAACAGCGCTGGGTGCCCTGCAGAGTCACCGCCCTGCTAGTAGCACACCGGTAGAGCTCACAGGCTCTGCTTATGTACAGTCAAAACGTACATATTCTTTATTTCTTGTTTAATGATTGTCCTTTTAAATCTTTCTGGTAATTGTGGGTCAGGAAGGATTATGATATTCTTAGTTTAAAATTTTACTAGAGACTCTCCATTGTTCAAGTTCTGTCTCTTTCGCCTGGGGTTACTCTCTTTTTATCATGATTGCGTCCATCTCCCTATTGTGTTGAGGTACCCGGCTTAATTTTTGTTTACATTGTATCTATCTTGTGTCAAAAGGCTGCTCCGCCCTTAACTTTGGCTTTCTTCTATTACCCCCTTTTGTATATATTAAACTAAGTTCATGTCTTGCTTATAGTTACTGTTGCTAAATCTTTACAGCATATTTCGCAACGTCTAGATGTATAATAGTCAATACTTTCGGAATACCATTGAGTGATTTGGCAAGCCATACAGTATACTTCGTTATATTTTTGACACGAATTAAGCCCATATTTCTCACACTGTGCAAGTGCTAGTGCGGTCCGCCTTTGGCTTTCCCCGAGTCTGGCAAGACCTTTTGTGACTGTTTGGCAGGAGCAGTTCTTGCTGATCCTCTGCTGATGATCTTGATCCAAAGCAGATGTCTGTTTCATGGTTTTCAAAGAACTGCTTTGCATTTTCAGAGAAAACAAGTTAACACAGTGTCAGCTGCATTAGCATTTTCAAAGAGGAGGCAGCCCTGTAGACGTCTATTCTAGCTTGTCAGTTGTATGGCTGAACACACAATGATGTGCTGATTATTGCTTGAGCGAATTCCTTGTGTTGAGGAGATGCTCTTTTGTATTTCAAACATTGTTTCAGAACTGTTCTGCAAAACTGTTGTGAGGATACTTTTAAAGGAAAAAATATTTTTTGATTTAAAGTCAGTTCCATTTCCCTGCTCCAGTGATGTGCCCTCCCAGACTCAAACTCATTTACCGTGTCCATGTAAGATATGCTTTTTTGTCTTTTTGTAATCTTTAGTTTAGCATTCTAAGTATGAATGAGTTTAGCAAACATCAGTGCTGAAAAATTCGTGGGAAAGAACAAGGCTGTATTTTGTGTAGAGAAGTGCATTTGTTCAAGAAGATAGGAATGGAGAATATGTTAATTTGAACTTTACAAACTGCTTGTTGATTGGGAGATACCTGCCTATAAGTAATTTGGGTTCCACTTAATAAAAATGAAGTATCAAGGAAACAATCGTGGCTGGGCTTAAATTCTCCAGTCTTGCAGTTGGTTCATCACTAACAAGGGTAAAAGTAAGTGACAGTAAGCACCTTGATGAAGAGAAAAACAATTACCAGAACCCCAGAGGATGTCAGAATCCAGGAGAGATAGGAAATGCCTTTTTTTTGTCGATTCACAGTACCTAAAATGGCTCATCTGCAACACCAGGTGGCACTGCCGCCCTTACAGACATGAACAATTCCCATTCAAAGCCTCTCCCAGTACACAGCGATTGTTCTTTCTAGAACTTGCTAGCTATGTGGAAATAGAACGTATAGATTGTAAGGCCAAATATTTGCCTCGGCGTTCCTTTACATTTTAAACAGATCTTTAAACTAAATCAAGGCTTTCTTTATATCAAATGGTTCGCCTGTGAATTAGGATACTCTGCTCATCATTCCCAGAGCAGGTAAATTTTGCATTGCAGTTGTATCCTCTTTCTCCATCAGTGGATCACAACCTGGATGAACCATTTCTAAGAATATAAGGATATAAACTATATCAAAGTGACCTTCCATGGTGATCAAATGTGCCACTTACTGATAATGTACTGCTTGTTGATGTGGCTGCATTTTGTGGATAGCTACACACTGTGAATCAAACTGAAACTGTGGTGATTTCCTGGGGCATGAAACTGATGTTGGAAGTCAAAACCACTGACTGGGAAGATGACAGTCAGTATTTCCTAGTTATTGTCTTAATCATCCTGTTGCAGGCAGCAAGACACTGCATCTGCATTTCTATGAACAAATGAAAATAAAAGTGAGCATTGAGTCTCAGATACCAGTCTTCTAGAAGCTGCATGCCCAGAGGTTAAATGACCTTAGGTCGTATTTGTGGTTTGTTTTGTTAATCTGTTTAAATCCATTGTTTTCTTCAATATGCAGAAATATATTTTTAGATAAGTTGGAGTTTTGAAGGAGTTAGTCTTGTATAATGTATTTTTAGGCAGCATGTATGACAGATTATATACACTAGTGTCCTCTTTGGTACTGAATCAGATAAAAGCACTTGTGGCATGTATCTGTTAAAACTTATATAGAATTTTGATTTGTCAAGTAAAATTTTGGTTTGGTTTATATGCCAATGCTAGCACTCCAGTTTTACAATCAACAGTGACAGGAGACTTGGGGTTTCACATGCTTGCATTCTGGTGCTGCTGTTTGGGTATTTTTAACTGAGAAGCTTAATCTTGATTATTGATCAGTAACTTAATGGTGCAAACTTTATAAAAGGTAGCTCAGTTTTTTCAAATTGTGAATATGAAGGGGGAAAAAAGCCTGGTTTTAGGTGCTCTTTAGAAAAACAAACTAGGAAAGAATTACTCACTGTAAATTATTCATATCTAGTAACTGCTGCAGAAATAGTTTGTCTGGAAACAAAGCTAAATTTCCCATTATCTTAATTTGTCTGCTATTCTTTTACATTTAGTTAACTTTCATTTTTTTGTGACTCTTATACTAGAGTTGAAAGATAAGTGCTTCATAGTGCTTTCTAGTTTCTTTTCATTATTCTGGTGAAGAGTTCCAGCTTTGTAGACAGCATTAAAGGTCAATTATTAAAATTCTCTGTGTGAACTCTCCCAGAGGATGCTGGTGTATAATGGCTACCAGTCTTGTGATCTTGTATTCATGGCATTGTATTCATTTGGTTTATATGTTGCTTAGGTACTCAGTGTTTCCTGAAGTGGGCTGTTCATCTTCATGAGCACCTAGACAAAAGCAATGCCAAGCTCAGTGCTTGAGTGTGGCCCAAAATGATCATAAGGACCACCTTTTAGTTTTCAAAGAGTGATGCATAATAACTATAGTTCTGGAATAGATAAATTAACTCCCAGTATGTGCAGTTGTCTGTCTCAGGTCCACATTACTGTATCAAGCATACCAGATTTTGGACAAATACTTCTTTCCGGCTGCCTCAAAATGGAGATAAAGAATAGTGGATGACAGTTGGCTTGGTACATTTAGGCAGGGACTTAGGCAGTCTATTTTCTGGACAAGCTGAGTTAGCAGCAGCATCCCTTCTCTCTAACTTATAGCACTACTAGGAATGGTCCCAACACCTTGACCCATGTGCTTCATCGTGACTAGCAGTTGTGACTGCTAGAGAGACAGATAACAGAGTCAAATACAGCTACTCCTTGTAAGGGAATTCCTACATAAATTTCTTGACTATTAAAAAAATCGATCTGCTTTTTAGTAGTTATCTGGTATAGCATGGCCTTGGTGGCCCACAGCAGCTCAGCATTCTTGTTGTCTTTTGTAGAAGCTGATTTTCACCTTAGTACCTTTGCCACAGATTTTCCTTTGCTTTCATGGCCATGCAAAGTTTGCCTTCCCTCAGCTAGAGATAAATTCTTTCTGTGTTATGAAGAACACCTTAAAGTGCTGCAGAAAGAAAGGTGTTATGTAAACTTGGAATACTGTTGTGAGGCAGACAGCAGCATTGTACAGACTAAGAATCACCCATTTTATTCCAAATCAAGGCTCTATCATTCTACTGAAGGAAAAGCTTTGTACAGGTGCTGTAATTTGGCTGAGTACCTGTAGCATTGGATACCATTTGTACTATTACAACTGTGTACCCCTCAGTATTTGCTGCAGTACAGGTGTGTTTTTAAAGTCATAAATAGTGGTATCACTTGTTTTGTGCATGGTAACAGAGCTTTTTACTGGTGTAGTTCCACTTCCTGCACCTGACAAATTTGCAAGACTAGAAGGCTTAATCAGTTCTGAAATGGTGCTGCAATTTCTGTTGACCTCGTGTTTCATTGAGAGGTATAGGGGTAGGATGATCTTTTATAGAATGTGAATTGTAAAATGAGCAAACCCTTATGGCCTTTGAAGATGGTCACTGGGCCTAATTGAGTGGCAGAGGAGCAGCTCATTTTGTAGCAGTTGCAAAGGATGAAGCAATGTGCAAGTGATGCAGACAGAATATGTTAGATTCCTGGCCCTGGAAGATGGTGGAGAACAGAAAGAGTATGACTGAAGTCACTAAATTTTAAAGTTTGATATTATCAGTTCTTGTCTCAACAAAGAATCAAAGAGGTGACATTAAGCATACTTACTCTTTCTGAAACATCTCTGTTGTCCAGGAACGGTACAAAACTAAAACTCCAATTTAATTTCCAATTAAATTCATTAAATGCAGTGACTGGCTATGTGTTCAACAGTCAGAAGATTCAACTTCCTGTATGATTGAATTAATATTATTATATGACTGCTGGAGCAGAATGCTCTAAGTTAATAAGGTACTGGCACAGAACTCAGGATTTCTTTTGATTGCTCTTTGTGACTGAAGAGTTTATCAGTATGATACTGCTTGTTTCTGTTTCTCATTGTTTTACTGTAAAATAAAAATCCATGCCAAAAGCACTGTCCAGCATATGCTAGGCTTGAAAGCAAGTGGGAATTTTAAGGACATCTACTCAGTTGTTTGTTGTTTGTTTGTTTGTTTTTAATGTGAGTTACAGTAGTTAGAGTAATTTTATCCAGCATGTTATAGTTTGCTTTCCCCCCTATTTAATAATAAGTTAGGATCATCATGTTGAGAACCTTTTCACATTATTTTCTGATAAAGTGTTTAACAATAATTGAAAGTTTTGTTTTCATACAGCTTCAAAATGAGACAGTAACAAGGAACCAGAATTTGATTTCGTGGACATGGGTTCTGTTGAAGGTTAATATGATGGCTCTGCAGATTTTACTGTAATGACAGTTGATTAACATACTCTTTTTCTGCTTTCTGCAGCTGACTTGGCCCACTTAATGGACAGAACCTATGAAAGAAAGCTGCCTGTCAGCTCTTTGACAATAACCCGGGTAAGGAAATAAATCCCAGCTGTAAAGTGATAGAAATGACAGTGAAATGCTTGTGTAATCAAGTGTGCTGAGAAGGGATAAATGATATTGCTTCTGTTGGGAATTCTGGGATCATAAATGTCTTGCTATACTGTTAAATTGCTGTACAAAGTTGTTCTATTATTACTTTTTATTCATTAGTAAATAGAGCTGAAAGTCTACAAAACAGTTTTTTCTCAGGAAAATCAGACCTCACTGTTAGTGGGTTGTGTGCCTTCCTGTGGTTTATGTCTTTGTGAGAGCTTTAATGCCTCCTCAGGCACTGTATAAAAACCCAGACTGAGGGAATGCAATGAAGTAGCACGTTGCACTGTCTTCCTCCGCTTCCAGGCTTCTTTCAGTGAGGCAGAGGTGTACATATTTTGCTTCAGCAGTCTTTCCTTGCAGCAATCTGAGGCAGAGCAAATGCTGACATGGGTTAACCAAAGCTGTTATTTTTACTTGAGTTAATAGCCATTTCCATTCTCAGCACAGGTTAATCTGCAGAGGGAAAGCAATGATTAGAGATGTGTTTTTAAGTTACCTGTGTAAGTATTTGTACTGAAGAAGGAGAATAAATACGTCATTTGTTTTAAAAAAAGGAAACAAATTTCAGTCTTCAAAATTTCCCCAAAAAGCTGAGTTGCCACCTTTGTGCCTCAGTAATATCATAAATTAGGATCATTGCACTGCTGACTGAGGAGTAACTGAAAGCTTTCTTGAGTTACAGAAGCAAGGATTTTTACAGATCAAGCATTTTTGATCATTGCTTCTGAGACAGGGTTCATGAGGAAAATGAGTGTTCTTCTCCCTTTTATTAATTAGCTGAATTCATTTCCTGCATGTTCTTGGTTTGGGCTGACCTTTTCTATTAAGAAATGGCATTTTTTGGGTTGTCAAAGAGCCCCATTATCCAGTACCTGGAGCTCATATCAGATACTAACTTTCCAAAATGTAGATAAAGCAGCCAGGTATGCTGTTACCACACCCAGAAGATGAGATCTACATATGTACAGGCAGGCAAGGAGAATTCAGAAATGGGAGATCAAGTACCAGTCAGCTGAAATTTACTATTTTTAGTTTAGGCTTATGATAAAGAGAAGTACTGACCTTGAGAATATGCTTATGTATTCCTACCTAAGGGTGTTATATTGGGAAGACTAGTATTCCAGCATCTTTGTGCTTATATTACTGAAAGGTACAGGAAAACAAGATATGCTGTTACAGTAAGACACAATCTGGTTGAAAACTTGCCTTGTATTTAGTTGATATTACTGGGAATTTTGTAAGATTGCCTGGAGAAGATGGGATTGCAAATTAGAAGAAGATTGTGCTTTACCCTGTGGGTTGATCTTTTTCCTACTGATATTTATATGTATGGTGAAAAACAAAACGCTTTTGCACCCATCCTTCAGAATATATAGTATGCATAGGCACAACAGTCAAACTTTAGAGAAAAAAAATATTTTTTCAAAGGAAAATAAGACATGTCAAGACTCACCCAAAATTATGGCGAAAAAGCTAAGGAACTGAATGTATTCATCATCATCATCATCATCATCATCATCATAATATTCTGTGAACAAAATCCANTAATAATAATAATAATAAAGGATATGACTGAGAGCGGAAAATTCCGAGGAGCTGCCGAAATACACAGTGCTGAACTCTAGGGACTTAATCCTCAGAATGCCTTCAAGGTGCATAAAGTTTTCATAAGAGGTGAGGGAGGGACTTTTCTCAGTTTAAACAGATTTGACTTCTAACAGTCTAGAAGAAACCGAAGTTAGGAGTAAGCAAAGATGTGAGAATTTCAGTACTGCCAGACAGTTAAATATGCCTGATGAATGTATTTGGTTATTGCATTTTCTTCTAATATGGTTTGTGGGTGCTTTAAGCTTTTATTTCTTTTATTTTAATCAGTTTGTTGACAACATTTCTTCACGAGAAGAAGTGGATCAAGCTGAATACTACCTTTACAAGTAAGCATCTTTTCCACCCAATATGAACCTCAAGTCATACAAGTAAATACTACAAAGTCTTGTCCTTTGAAGACTGACTGTTTCCAGCTTACTGGCTTTGATTTCTCTCTTGCAAAGTATATTCATCTACTTGTCATACAGCTCACACCTAAGGGCTTTCTTGGTAACTTCTTCATTTTTATGGCTGCCCTTCTCTGGACCTCTGGCATTGACTACTGTCAAGCATGTTAGTCTGAGCTACTGAACAGCTAATGCAACCTCCAGCTGTGGTTTATATTAGAGGTGCTGAAATTGTAAGGAGTTATGTTTGTTCACAGTTTTTCTATTACTACATCATTATCTAAATTGGCTATATGCATATCTGCATGTGTAAGTACAGGAATCAACAAAGCTTGTTTCCTTGGAACAGGCAGAAATCAGAATGGGCATCCTGTGTTAATGACTAAGTCAAAGGCTGAATGAAGCACATGTTTTATCCCCTTAGTAGTTTCATGCTTCTCAGATAACCTGTGTATTTCACCTTAAGCATGGTTTTCTGCAACTATTCTTGTGCTGAGTGAAGTGTTCAGAGTACTTTTTCTGCTAGTGTCAGATTGAATGCTTGCTTCAAGTCAGTACCTCTCAATATTGACTTTAAGAAGATGAAAATTCTTGCTAATCGCTAGAATAAATTAGTTCTTTTATGGATGGTTGCATACACACATTGAAAACTAAGTTTTCTGATGGAGAAAACTCATTTGGTTGAAGTGTGTGAAAAAGCATCCTTACAAATAATGTCACTTTGTTATTTTTAACTAATGGTGATCGTTATTTTAATTAAGATGTTTGGTGGATGGCTGTTTTAAGTAAATGGATAGTTTAATGCACATGATTGCATTAGACTTCAGATCTCCGTGATTCTCTGGTACTACTGGGGCAGTATTTAGATCTCAGTTTCAAGATGGAAACAAGAGAAACCAGTTTGCTGATGCTAGCAATATCCTGTAGTGAAAAAATAAAAGTAAGAAGAATCCCTCCCCGAAGGAAAGTTAGTAGAGCTTCTATTCCTTTGGATCAAGATTTCATTAGTCCTGTCCAGAATCTGTGGTCAGGAGTCAGTTGTCCATCCTGCTACAGCAGAAGGGGAAACAAGATAAGGTAAACCCAGTTTACTGCAAGCCTTCTGGTACCTTTTAGTATCAGTCTTAAAGACTGAAATGTATCTGATACTTACATACTTACAGGTATGTAAGTCCTCCCTGATTGAGTCAGGCCCTCTAGGGTCAAGGATGCCAAGAGGCCTTTAATTTCCGTGTCATGCAGAGGAAAGTGTGGTAATTATTAAGTCTCAAAATGGTACAGATAAAATCCAGATAGTGAAGTGTCCGTATGTAATGTATCTTTTGGGTTCTTTGTTCTTACGTGTGCTTTCTTCTTAAAAAAAGAAGTTCAGAGAGAGTGACAACAAAGTTAGAAACATAGGAAAGGGTCCATAGTAAGAAGGAGAGAATAGAATGGGAATCTCTAATGTGCAAATATCCTTTTTACTCTTCATCTGTGCCTGGCTAACACATCAGGGTTTTTATCCTGAAGAACACATTCTTATGTAGTGAGTTACAGTTAAAAAATAATTACAGTTATTTACTGTTTCCGTAAGAAATAATTCTCCTGTAGCTAGTGAGACAATAGTTATTTGCACATCAAATACCATCATTTGTATCTGTGTGGAAAGAATAGAGAAGTATTGAGGTGTCACATGACTTGTCAGACTTGCTTTGGCTGGATTTTCTTCTTGTGTGTGTCTGCAATGCTGCTTTGTTTTGGTGTTGCAAAATGCTTAGGCTTTTGATGATGTTACCTTCATTTTCAATGAGACTTCATTCCAGCATGATCCATGAAACTATTCCCAAAGCTGAAGATATACACAGGTTGTGAGACAGCATCGAGAGGTCTGTAATTCAATGTGAAGTGTAAGAATTCTCATTATAACAGCAACTCTTCTTTCAAATGAAAATAAGTGTTCTAGCTTCAGAATATAGGAGATATAGTTGGTATTCACAAGACCGCTTTATTGGTCTTTACATTTTGCACTTAGGCTGGAGTTAAAACGAAGGACATGTTTATAAAGATAGGTCTTTGCAAATGGGAGAGAGTTTGACACAGAAAAAGTCTTGCAAAAGTGGCCACACCAGGAGAAATAAATAAGAGAGGTAGAGAGGGAGAGTTAAGAAGCAGAGAAGCTTTGACAAGTAATCTCTTTTTCTACCTTAATGAGAAACAGTTCCAAGAACAATTTTTGTACTTTATATAAGGAGAATAAGCTTTTAAAAAGGAGAAAGGCAGTATAAAAGAAAAGCTGGTTTAGGCATTTTGAGTTATACAAATCTATTGCAAACAAATGTCATGTGCGTAGTCTGGGAAGTTGACTGTATGTGCATTTGACTAAACATACATAAGCAGAAAGCTCCCAAAGTCCTCCCTTTTTCACTTTAACTACTTGTAGAGTGTAAAGGAAATCTGATACCTCTTCCCAGTGTTTGGTGCCACTGACAATCTGAGGTGAAGGGTAGTTTGTTCCAGGGCCTCTACAAGGCTGGAAGATGTGCCTGGTACGAAAGGCAAATTGTCTCTGGGAAGAATCAGAGGAAGGTAGTGGCATTTCCATGCTTTCTCTGTTAGGTTTTCCTGACAACACTTGTAATGGTGAGCTTTGTAGACTGCAGACTTTCCTTCTATTTTGTCAGATAGAACATAGTTTCAAAAAGTAGTATTCTGGAGCATTGCCATAATGCATCGAGGGTCCTGAAATACAATATCTGTATTATATTTAGACCTGTTTCGTTTTTCTATCCGTGTAAAGTAATGGATCTCCAGCCATCCTGTCTCCACAGAGGATCTTGAGCTCTCAAGAATAGCTGTGTTGAAACTGCTATGCTACATTGTGTAACATGTCAGTAAGATGGTAAAGGCCAGTTTGAGGCATGACGTCAGCTGCTTTCAGTACTCCTCTTTTTGTTCTCTTCTGAATACCTCCCTCCCCCCACATTAACAGTCAGACTTAAAAAATCCTTTCATCTCCTAGGATCCCAGCAAAAATTCTAATCAGAATGCAGAGTACTTTCAGCAAGATCAAAGATCTGCAGTTTGCCTTACTTTGTCCTGTCTCACTGAGATGTCACTATTTCACACATATGATGGAAACATTAGCATAATGGAGAGAGGTTTTGTGGTGAGGTAACTACTGATTCTGTTTGTAGGTTTTATGCCAACAAAGATTTTCAGTGGGTATAAAAGCAATTAGTGAAGTTTTGTATTGAGATTCTTCAGGAGAATTTTAATTGCATTAAACCCATGACCCACTCTGTAGAAAAAAGTATACACGCTATCTTCAGAATGTGTTTGTGTGTACATATGCTCTTCAAATTCTCACACAGTCTACCTAGGTCTTTTTATTACCTTTCTGTGATTGGTAGTCGCTTCTTTTCAAATGCAGTTGTTTCTGCAGATTTCAGGATTTAGTGCCTGGGGTCCATACTTCATTTTAAGCACAAAATGAGACAATAGCAAACTACTAGAAGTTATTATTAGGTATATATATATAACATGCATACATGTACAAGCACACATACATGTATATCTTCATAGAATTATTTAGGTTGAATGATAGTAAATTGTAGCTTTGAAGCTCGATTTCAGCCTTTAAATTATTTTGGGACTAAGAAGGTCTCCATATAAGGAAAATTGTGCTTATAATGCCAGTGTATCAGTAGTTAATGCAACATTATGTTCTAAGTAGGTTTCACCCACACTGTCTATATTTGCATATCTGTTTTGTTGGTGGAGGAGTTGCAGATTTTGGTTTTATGCCAGTCAATCAGTTTAGTTTCTGAAAATGTTATTACTGTAAAGTATTGTTTATAATAAATTATCACAATAGACCAAAAAAAAAAGTACTCCTGAATTATTTACGTGACATTCATTCCCACTAGTATGATATTTTTTTCTGTGTGTAAATCTACAGTATGTAACAAATACCATTATCCTGTTCTGCCACAAATAAAAAAGGAAATATGTAGATAGAGTCCTATAATAAATTTAATTCTTCTTTTGAGGTGTTTTCATTCTCCTAGAGCTGTAGCGAAAATAGACTTCTTTAGTTGATCAGGTCTGGGTTTTTGGTTTCTCCAGAGAAATACATGTGTTAAAAAAGAGATATAAAAATAAATGGGTCAGAAATAACTGCCTGCTATTCAAATGATGCAGCAGTTATATTTTGAAATGATACTAAGAAGCAGTGGAAGAGAAAAAATACACTTTTATAGGCAGAATGATATGCTTTACCAGTTTGGACACCTACCTCAGCTGAGCAATTTAAAATAAGTCCATTTGCAAAAGATTTGGGTTGCTCTTTGGCAGGTTGTGAGACAGAAGGAAGGGAAGCACCAGAGAGATTTACCTCATTAGAATGTTTACTCATTTTCATGTGAATGACAGAAATACTAGTGTTTAGATCTGTTCCCCTGTGGTTGCCAGTGTGTGATGCTGCTTTATGTGAAGAAATACTAGTCACTGTCCAAGACAGTGCTGTCAGATGTAAGTGTTCTAGTTGTAGAGACTGCCACATTTCTGGCTCCAGCATTCACTCATTTTTGCAGAGGGAGGCACATGTTCTGACTCTCCCTGTCATCTTTCACGGTTTCTTTGTTGTCATTGTTTCTGTGTGGTTTGTCACAGTATGGCTGTAGGACTCTTTGGAAAAAACAACTGGTAACTAGATTTCAGAACCCAGAGCCAAATTTCAGCAAGCCTTATCCCGTAACCACCTCTAATGCAAGTAGGTGTGCTTAGTGTAACCATGCTGTGCAGCGCAGGACAACAGTCAATGAAGATACAACACTGGAAAAGATCCAGAAATATTTCGTCCCGTAATACGTGACTTTTCAGTCATCTGCTTTTCATCATGCATCTGTCCCTTTGTATAGACCTTACTTTAAGCTTGGCAGAAACTGGACAAGACTTTCCTGAACATTGCATATAAAAGCACAAAAAGCTGGATGACTTTCCTTCAGTGCTTTTTTTTTTCTTGCAAACACTAAAGGGATAAGCATTTGGATTTTGATAGTTGTATAACAAGAGGAGAAAAGAAGGATTCTACTACAAACAGAATGCAGTATCAAGGGGGTAGTTCCCTCCTCCTGCTCTGCAATATTTCTGTAGTCAGTAGGGAAAGAAAGCCAGCTAGATTCAGAAATTTAAAGCACTGACTTGGTCCACATTCCACGGGGATGCATTTTTCATTTAGTGTTGGGAAGCAGGCTTTCATTACAGTTCTTTCAAGAAAAGAATATTAGAATAGTTTTCTTATCTTTTACCCAAGATCTTTCTTACTAGCAGCAAGTGTTGGCTTTCAAATGTCCTGATTCTGGAATTGGACTTGCACAGTTTGCCACAGCTGTTACATTGAAAATACATCTTTCGTTAAATGTGCATGTTGTCAAGCTGGTCCACTTGCCATGATTTACTTTGTATTTTCTGCTACAATTGTTTTCGCTTTTTTTATAACGACAGTAAAGCTTCTAAGAAAGTGTAGTTGGACACCCACTAAGAATGTGAAATGTTTTGAAACATACCAGGTCATATTACACTGTAGGTTAACATGGAAAGGGGTTTGTTGCTACCTGTTTTTTTTTTTTTTTTTCTTTACAATATTTGAAGAAAAATTTTACCAGGAGACTAATATTCTTTCATAGGACTGAAAATCTTTGATCCACAACTGGTTGCCAAGACATCTAGAAAACTATCTGATTATAGCCAACAGACCATAGATTTCTTTCTGATGTCAGTGGCAACAAAATTTGAAAAGCCAGCTTATGTTGCTTGATTCCAATGGTTAATTTTTTTCTAAGTATGTCCAGCTTCTTCAGAAATCTGCAGAAACATTAGAGTGCAGAACAAAGATGAAAGTAAATTAGTACAGTTATTTAGCTTGTATATATGCTTATTTCTGCATATACACTCATGCGTGCAAAAAAGGGTTCTAATCCCTAAGGGCAGAAAAAGCTTGATTGCAGACAGACCTGCAAAACAAGGTTTTGCTCTGATTGAATAGAGTAGTATTGGATCAGTAGATAAACAAAGGTCATGCTTTAACATTTTCCTGGGGTGATTTCTAAAGTTATTACTTTCTCAGGGTTTTCTAGAAGTGGAAAATTAAAGTGTGAATTTCTGGATGTAAGATGCCCGGTAGCAAAGTGGGAAAACCCCCAAAAGTTTTTCAGGGTGTTTATTTTTTTGGTTGGTTGCAGGGGTTTCTGTGTTTTTGGGTTTGGTTTTGTTCCCCCTCCCCCCTGCCCCACTGCTTTTGTTTTGTTTGGGTTTTGTTGTTGTTTTAATGCTGCTTTAATAGTGAGCTGTTTTTAAAGCTTCGTTCTCCAGATGATCTGTATTGTCTGCTGAAATGAGTCCAGTTGCGTTTTTGGTGTTATCCTGTACCAAGTACTCAAGTTACTCTGCTCAGCTACCCACAACTGTTCTTTCTGCCACAGTCTTTGTTACTTCTTTCTACATCTGGCCTTTACTTTGTAAATCTTGGGTTCCTAGGAAGCATGATATCTTCCTTACCTTTTTGCTTGTGTGGGTTTTTCTTGGTGGTGTTTTGGTTTTTTGGGTTTTTTGTTGTTGTTGTTGTTGTTGTTGTTTTTTTTTTTTTTTTTTTTTTTTTTTTTTTTTTTTTTTTTTTTTTTTTGGTGGGAAGAACAGTATGGGGTTGAGGAAAGCTTGCAAAGCAAGCCTGAGGGAGCTTGTCAAATGCAGAGTCAGTCATTTCAGAAATAACGTGGCAGCTCTCAGCAGTTGGTTTCCAGCTTCACCATCCTGATGCACCTTTGTGAGATGCTGGGCTGCACATCCTTGAAAGATGCTGAGGTTCTCCTTGCCTTTCAGCTTTTTTTAGTCTGGTTAATGATCATGTGCATGTGTGGTGTGTGAGATCCTCAGCTGATTTAGGCAGGTTGCTGGTGGCTTGGAGTGACCACATGTTGTCTCTTTGGACCAAGTGAGATTTGACCCAGGATCTAATTCAGGGAATATTTAATCAGCCAACAGAGAGTGCTTTCTTGGGTTTGTTGTTAAAACTGGAAAGGGATATACAGGAGAGCAGCTGGTAGAAATTCCTGTTTGCTCAGCTGTAAATATAGACACAAAACATTCCTTCTTTCTCCTGCTAAAAATTGAACAGAGATTTAGGTTAGTTTTGTCCCTGCCCATTCCCAATCCACAGGACCTGTCAGGCTGAAAGTGTACAGATTTTGGCAACTGGCTTTCCAAGCAGATTTTCACCTTTATGAATATTATCTTTTATTCCCAAGAATTGGTGTGGATATAAAGCTGGCTTTAATCTCTAAAAGTCAACTAATTCTGATCTGTCCTCAGTTACTACTGTTTTCATTTAACAAAGAGGAAGAATACTCCTTTCTTCAGTTAGAGAGTTAGGGAGTGAGAAGAGCTGGACTAAATCAAGCTACAAGCAAAGTAGATGGCCTCTGGCAGCAGACAGCAGGGAGTAAAATGGACACCATCACCCTCCCCCTTGTCTATACGGCCTGTACCAAAGCTCTGACAAAACTAGACTGGCTGCTGGTGTGTGTAACTGGGGGTAGGCTAGATACAGCAGCTATTGTGAGAGCATGACAGAAGAGCATTTGCAGCAGGAGTGGTATGGTCCACTTAATCAGTAAAGGGATCTCTTTTTTTTTTTTTGCCTTCGTTGAAGTTACTGTCCTGCAGTGATCATCTCTTTTTGCAGTTTGCCTTGACCAGATTAAATGGTAAAGCAACACGATCATCTTGCATAAGATATTACTGTGTTGTTTTGAAAGTCATGATTCACTGGAGAAATGAAACAAAGCCAGATTGAAATTAGCGTGGAATGTAAATACACAGAGCCATTGTCGGTCTTTTTCCTCTCTTCTATATTTTTCTCCTGTGCAGTGAGTAACGATGTATGTAAGGGCCCTGTACTGTGCCTTGGAAACGTGCAGGCTTATAAATGTTGGTTTGGAGCCTGAATAAGAGATCTGAGCAGGCCACTGCAACAAGGCAAAGTAGCAGGGCATCCTGTCCTTGCACAACAGAGTGATCATCAGCAGAACCAAAACCAATAGGTTATCATAGAGTCACAAAATAGCTGAGTTGGAAGGGACCCATCAAGAACATTGAGTCCAACTTCTGGCCCTGTGCAGGACACCCCAAGAATCACACTGTGTGCCTTAGAGTGTTGTCTAAATGCTTCTTGAACTCAGACAGGCTTGATGCTGTGACCTCTATATCTAGCAGCCTTGGCTGTCTCAAAAAAGAGAGAAACTACAAAATATCCCTTTGCACTATGTAATCCTCTGCCTGTGTTGGATAGGACAACCTCATTTCACTGTGCAGCTTGTAGCTACCTACACAAGGGAACATTTGTCCTGCAGCACATGCAGTACTTAGAGGGAGGTAGCTGCTGTCTCTCTCTTTAAATAACAGATCTAGCAGTGCAGTCTTTTTCTGGAAAGAGTGAAACAAAGCTGCCGAGAGCCTACAGATTTCAAACTGCCTGACAAAATGCTTGTTCCGGTGTTGCCATGTTTATCCCTGATTCATTTACTGGCCCATGTGATTGATATGATATGCACTATGGATAAAGGACATTTCAGTCTCTCTGGTCTTAGAAGATGTTAAGTACTAAGAAATACGCTAAAAAGAAGCCTCTGAACTACTGTAACTGGGTAACTTACTGTGGTTATGGAACTAATAAAAATGAAGATGAAATTGAGCATTTTTTGTTAGTCATTGTTATAATGATTTTATTAGGAAAATGCATAGTTGCAGGAACAAGAAAATAGTAGTACACTGTTGGTCACTGAGACATGGTGTAAAAAGTAAACAGTTGAATGGTGAACTGCCTGGTAGCCAAGACCTGGCTAGGCACCAATGGTTGACCTTTTGGAAATGGTTGACCTTCTGAAAGTGGCTGTGGCTGAAACTACAGATATCAGGTGTTTTGTCTTCTGTGTTGCAGGGGTTTGTGTTTAATATGAAAACCTTATTGTTTAACTTGACAACATAACTCTCCCTTCCTTCACTCATAAGGTACAGAAGGAGAGCAGTGCACAAAAACATTACACTGTAGCAGTGAAGAATGGAAAGGGCATGGGTAGTAGGTCAAAAAGGTTAACTCAAACTGTGTGCCTGTAGCAGCAAAGCTGAGAAGGTAAAACCTGAGATGTATTAATCTAGTTTTTTAAGTGTTTGGCAGCAAATGCAAGGTTTGGCTCTTCTCTTGCTTAGATTGTCTACTAATATCCATTCAGTATTCATATTCCTGTAGCACTGTCTTGCCAGCACCTCTTTTTCGCTCAGGTCACATGTGGTGAGAAACTGAATAAACTCTTTTGGCCCATACACTTCTGTGTCACAGCCTTTGAGATACTCAGGACGGAAATACATCGTTGGTAATTGTGCAAGTTCAGCTGTGATCAAACTGAAAAGTATCAAGGGTTGTGTTGGTGGATGTAGTGTTACGGTAGTTTGAAGCTAGTGTTTGATATATTTCTGGGAGCTAGTTTGTGCAACATAAAGAATTTAAGTAAAATAACTGGAAAATGAAACATTGTTACAATGGAGACTCCAGCTCTCAGTTATATTAATTATGTTAATTTTGCCTCAGGTTTAAATTTAGGCTGTGTATTAGGCATGATTGAAGAGTTGCTACATGCAAATACTGTAATAGCAACGTGTAGTTATAGGCTGAGGTTTTTATCCTGTCCTTAAAATTAAGGCATTATTGGCTTTTGTTGGCAGTGGTTTTTATGTGTACCAATAAGATATGCCTATTCAATGTAATGTGAAAGCAGTGTTCTGTCATAGTTTAAGTGTGGTGCTAAAAGACAGAAGCACCTGAACGTGTGGTTCAGTTCCCTCTGACATTGTTTGAACTATTACAAAACTTAGAAGACACTGTCTTCTCAGCATGGAAAGCCTTTGTTGCTACATCCTGCTTGGTTAATGGTTAGTGGTTAATGGAAAGCAAGCGTCACTGCATACCCACAGTAGCTAATGGCTGAGAAAAGTACATCATCTAATGCATCTGTGTAATTTATTATTAAAAAAAAAAAAGCTTTAAATCAATTTAGTCCCTAAGATCACAGAAGTTTGCAGTTATCTATGACTGAAGAAAGTCCATGACATAGGTACTATTTAGTATGCAAAAGGTTTTAAAATTCCAAAATGCAGTTAGTGAGAGATACTTTCCTACTATAAACCGACTTTTTGGCAGTCTTTAGTGGAGAATCTCTCTCGTGTGGCAAAGCAAAGTACAAAGGTGATTTCAGTAAGTAGAAATACAAGCAGGCTTTCACCAACATTTGTAGTTCATTGTGAGAAAGTAGTTGATAATGTGCATGCTATCTTTCAGACAGGTGGAGAATTAATGGAAGTGATTGCAGGCATAGCTGGGTCAATAAAATGGTAACAAAGTAATGCTTTACTTATATATGCCATTTTTTTCACAGTCTTGTGTTAATCAGTTTTCAGAGACTCAAGTAAAAGATTCCAGCAGAACTGACCTTTCTTGAGCTTTTAAGCAGCAAATTTCTGTGATTAAAAAAATATATACCTGAAGCAAGAAATACAGTCTGTTGTATGGTTCGTAATTTCTCTATGGTTTTGTATGCCAGGATAACAGGAAAATATATAATTAATGGAAAAGTTGGTTTTAAATTAGGCTTTATTGTGGTTGCATGGGTCAGGAAGGGCACTAGAGAATATCTTATCAGAATCACTACGGCAGCAACTCACTTCATCGTTCCTTGTGTTTGTCTCAGCCTATAATATTCTCTACACAATCACTAGATTATTAATGGCATTTATATTCAAAACCAGTATTTAACCTGTATGTCCAGAAGTATTTGTCACAAACAGCTGTGTCATTTTCAGTCAGTAGTTTAAGGAGATGTTAAGCTTTTTATTGTTACTTATATTATGACACAACTTTTCCTGGTAACTGTTGCTCTTTGAGTGAATTTCAGCCTTGTGATGAAAGTAGTATAGTTTGTTCATGTGTGTGAGAAGAAAATTGAATTTTCCCCAACTGTCTTTTTTAAAAGGAGTGGGAGAGCTGAAAGGTGGTGGGTAATTCTGTTATCCTAGGAAGAGGAGAAAAATTAAAATACTATATCAGAGAATCTGTTTATTTGCTTTCCCTCATTGCAATTCATCTCATCCTTAAGTCAGAAGAAAAGGGGTTTGCTTTTTTCACAGTTTGAATTTAAAATAAAACTTCTGAATGCCAAGAAGTTTATTTTCTGCATAAAACTAATCCAGGCATCACCACCTTTTCTTGGTAGGTGTTGTTTTATCTGCTAGTCATGCTGAGGATACCCAAATGGCCAGTTTTATTGAGCTATCTGGCAACCTTCCCTTTAACCTAGAACAAGGAACTGTGTTGGTACTGAATTTTTAAATGTTAAGACCTTTAGTTTCTATCTAGAAAAGACCTGTGACTGATACCATTTGCATCACCTTGAGGCTTACAGAACGTACTCAACCAAACGGACACAGAAGAAATCCTGATCCATGTTCTTCTGAGGAGTGAACTTCCAATCGTGTCCTCCAGAGGGTGATACTCTGGAAACAAAATACTCCCTAGAGTATTTTGAATCTACATGACTGGAGGAGATTTTTAGGAAACACATCCTGGAAGTATTTTCCCAAAGAGTGTACGGACTGTATGTTGTTTGAGCCTTGGCTTTGCTTCTTCAATCTGGTTGTGAACTAATTAGAGTAAAAGTTTTAGGCCTTTAACGAGAGTCCATGGGATGCTGAAGTTGACTGAGTAGTCTGAAGTATTCCTCCTCTGTGCTTTGCAAATGACTCAAGGCTGCTTGGTGTAGCCTGGTGGCAGAAGGTTGGAAGAGTAGGTTCACTGCAGTTCTGTTTTGTTCTTTGCCTCTGGATGGAAGGACTGATAAATAATTCAGGTATTTTTCAGGAATACTAGTAAGTTGCTTCAAACTATTGCAATACTAGGAATACGAGTAAGTTGCTTTAAACTTTGCTAGAGGCTCCTTATCTGTTATGTTACTATTTTGAGGTAGTTCTTATGCCTGTTCAGGTGTAAGCAGCACAGTTTTTTTCATGCTGCTGTAAACTTCTTGTTATTTTGAAATTTGTAACATTTATCTAGGATTTTTCATCTCTTTTAGCATAAGACTGTTTCCTACATTTTATTCACAGAGATACCTTAAATTAGTCAAAAACAGGAACAGCACTTAATGATAGAAAAAATTGACAACAATGGGCAGAAATTGTTGTTCTATCAGAAATTCAGTGTGTCCTCTATTAAGCAACACTAAAAACTGTCAAAGTAACTAGGTCAGTAAAGTACATCCTAGCTGCCATAATAGTTGATAGCTGTGTGATAGTTATTGTTAGAAAGGGACTTGGCAAAGCTGAGGTTTCTGTGCACAAATGTGTTTTTGACCAAGACAGTAGCTACCCTGAGACTACTGAATGGTGAATGTTTTCCCTTCAGTTGTTGAGAGAGGGTGGTTACCAGGGTCCTGAGTCTTCCTAAATAACTGAATAGTATGTACTTTGACCCAAGTACTCAACCCTTCCAGTTCTAGTTTTATTATCAACTCTAAGTGTTAAGGAAAAGGTAAACCTGTAACACTGGAGTGGACAGAAATAAAAGCTGATTATGCTATAATGTAAAACAAGGCCTAAACCTAAAAATGTCCTCAAGTCTCCTGTTCAGCCTTGATGTTTGACTGTGCTTCTGTACTGTAGTTTCTCCATATCTGATCATTTAGGTATGTTTTGGGGCCATCATCAGTGGTGTTAGAGCTCTGTGCAAGCTCTGAACAAAAAATGGTGTGCAAGAAATACACATTTATGTGGAGATGGAGTGAACCTAATTCAGAAGAATTAATTTTAGCATTGAAGCAATAGGGTTAAATTAGTTCAAAATAAAAGATGAGGGAAAGTCAATAAGAATTAAAATAGAATAAGGGGTGTATGCGGGCTTTTTTCTGAGGAGTCTGCAAACCAGTTCTCTACTTCAGTGAGATTCTGCCTCAGGTTAGATGTCTGTTATACTTGATGCATCTAATTTTTTAACCTGTCCTGTTACAGCTCTTGATAATTCATTTCTTACAGTATGCATGGTACTTGAGTTGTTTATTTTAACACAAAAGCAAAGTGCTCCCCTCTGGTTTTGAGTGTAAACAGTTAATGTGTGAGATATTTCCTGTAGGACTGATAGGTTTATATGTGAAATTTTAGAAAGGCTGTATACAAAGAAAGGTGAAAGCTAAGATGCAGGCAAAGAAGAGATGGAAAAATAGAGTTTTGTTCATGGTTAAAAGAAAATTGCAGTCAATAATAATTGTTTTTCAGGGCTGTTGCCTTTGACACTGACACATGAGCAATGCCTCTGGGTCCATTTAAAATGCAGATGATTTTCCCCAAGGCCTGTGGCTTGAAATGACAAACAAAAGGAGAGTTTTAGGTGACAGCCTTCCAGTTTCCAAGCTAAGCTTGCCTGGCCTCCATTTGATCATTATGGGCTGTAGCTTAAAAAATGTGCCTGAGAAGGAAAAAACATAACATTGCAAAGGAGCTTCTCAGCCCTATATGATTTATGTAAAATTTGCAGTTGCTCTGGATTTGTTCCCTTGAGAGAGCTTCTCCCTGGCTCGCAGAGGTATTTCTTACTATGTTTATTCATTTTAAGTCTCATTACATTTTGCTTCAGGACTTCTTAGAATTTTGAGTGAAAAGAAATCTGGCACTCTCCGCTCTTGATTAAAGCACATGAACATGCAGACCCATATTTATCCCTAATTCTAGAAGAAGAGATAGGAATTGTAGGATGTGTGCATCATTAAAAGGTACTTTCTCATTAGGTCAGATAAAAGTAGAGAAAGGAAAGGGACTGTGTTTCACAGATGAGGAGGGAAAGGCAGAAGAAAAAACAGTGTCTTGCCAGAAAGATAGCCTCTGTATTCCAGTGAGTTTTCCTTCACTATCTTCTTCATTTGTGACTGTCCCCAAAGCAATGAACTCCCGTCTAACAAACCTAAGAGAAAAGAACACCATCTAGCAAGAGGTGCTTCTGTTTGCTCTCAGGGTTGCTGCATTACTTCCCTTGAGAATATAAGCTGTGTGAAAGCAACAAAAGAATGCATCACCACTTGATGGCACCAAACAAAATAGGGAGATCTTTTGAAATAAATAAGGAAGGAACTCAGCTTTTCTGCTATGTGTTGTGGCACCAATATAATTAAGTCAGGCTTACTTACTTACTTACTTACTACAATATAAGTAGTAGTACAGCACTCCACGAAGGACTCTTAGCATCTGTTAAACTTTTCCATTTTTCAGTTTCTTTCACACAGCATGAGTACCTCAGCACTGTTGTAAATAATGAACAGTAGGGCTTTGTGTAGGAACTTAGTAAACTGACAGTGTATTCTTAGCCGAAGGCATTAGCCAGTTTATGAGCAAGAAAGTGTACTTGCTTGGCTAAAAATGTTATGGTTGCTTTGTACTCAGGCTGGATGGTCCCTATATCTCTTCCAAGTTATCATTTTGCAAGTACAAAGCAACTATTGGCAAAAATGGAGTTTCTGGACTGTATCATTGGAACAACTTTTCAAAAATAAGGAGAATTCGAGACCACTGCATGGTGTGCTGTTAGATTCAGAATGACCATGATATTTCAGGATCTTCTTTTATGACAAATATTCCTCTTCTTGCTTCCTGTGGGGACAGATGTTCTCAGTTCAGTGACTGGAAGGATGACTATTGATTTGTTAGCCATAAACATTAAGGTATACCCACAGAGAGCTTCCCTAATACTGTTAGAGTTGCTCCTCCTTGTCTTTTCTGAACACATTAAAGTATCTTTCGCTTCTCAAGTTTTTATTAGTTCTCAGAAAAATGAGTTTCAGCATCAAGCATCTGCAAGATAACCTTCTGGTTTTTCCATTAAATACACAGCAATTGCTAGAGGCATCCTTTGTTTAATTAATTCTGAATCCTCTGCTTTCTGTAGTTTTGACTCCCATCTGTCTTTTCACTTGTCCCTGGACATATTGCCTTGCTTAATTATATCCTGGTTTGTGGACAAAGAGAAGGAGGAAGACGTTAATTCTTGTAAAAATTATGAGCAACCTCTTCTTTTCCCTGATTCCATTTCAAGTACAAATGTTTGCTGCTGGTTGGTTTGTATGCTTTAACTGTAAAAACAGGTACTTTGTTGATTTTTCTTCTCAGCTACTAGAAAAGAGGCAGAGCTTATCTCAGCCTTATATGGATCAGAAACAGTTAAAGATTGCAGCATACTTGTTTCTCTTTCACTTCCAATTCTACTACATTATGAATTAATAGAAGTGTCTAGTGTTGAGGCATCTTGTACATGCATAAGTATTGCATTCTTGCATCAATCCCCTCTCTTCATTCCCATGCAACTGATTTGTAATTAGTTGTTAGAGTTAACTAGACAATTGCTTGGCTGAGAAGCTGTTTGATTTTCATTTGGATAGCATCTAGTGCAGTAGATACGGGTCTGAGCATAAATAGTAACGTGCATGCATACAGTGATTATATATGAAAGATCCTGTGGTTCTCCATACATGCAGTCAAATCACTCCCAGCCCTACAAAACTTGAGCAGATTTTTTTTTAAAAGTTTTTATAGCATACCTCTGAATTTTGTGCATATTGATTCCAGCAATGAATGTTGATTGAGGATCAGTTTAATTGTGTTTATAGACTGCATAGCACCCCTGTTAGGCCTTCTGCTGTCCAAGTGCAATTTGACTTTGAAATATAGAAGGTTTTCATCATTGCAGTAAGCTGTAGCAATGCCAAGGTTCAGGAGGTGTTCTCTCTCACTGTGGTGTCCTCAAGGGATAAATAGAGTTATGCAAAGAGTTGAATATTTGAACCCATTAATAACCTTTGGTTGTGTTTGGTTTTTTTATTGGTTTGGTTTTGAGGGGTTTTTTTATTGGTTGGTTGATTGGTTAGTTTTTTAATACGTGCTTTCATTCTGCAAAGATTGTATCAAAAGAAAGGCCTCAGTCATGTTTTTTTGAAAGACAAGTCTGTTGTTTTCCCCTCGTGAAAAAATATTAACCATTTAATGGAACATTAAAATGTGCTGGCAGCTTCATTGCTGGGTGCTGGTGTTCTGGGTTGACCCTTCTTAAGTATCTGGTAAACCAGTCTATAACAATTACATAATTTTTCATCAAAATATGATTAAATCCAAATTCCAGTAATTTATGTTTCCTGTAAGGATTATTGATACAGAACTTTATTGAAAGCAAATGTATACTCTTGTTGCTCCTAATATTTGAATTCCAGAGGGAAGAAAATGGAAAGCAATTACAGCAACAAAATGGATGCTTGTAATTTAATATTCAGAGCATGATTTTCTATTAAATTCCGATTTAGTGGAGAGATTTCATGTGCCACTTACAAACCCATTTATTTAAACTGTAGTTTCTTAGCGCCACTTTTGGCACAGATGTCTTCTTCATTCTGAAGGCTCTCTGGGCAGCAGTACTTTTCCAGGCTTGGTCATCTGTGTAGCCCTCAGCAATAGACAAGAGATTTACTGAGGGGGAAAGGGAGTTGGTGGCCACGTTAATCTGATAAACGTTCTGGAAAGCATGCTCACTCAGATGGAAGAGTCAACCCTGCCCCTAAATGGTGCTGCAGCTTTGCTTGGGGCTGCAAGCATCTGCACGTGAGCACAGCTCAGACACTGCCATTTTCTACGGGAAGTGGCAGTCTCTTCTGTGCTGAGGACTGAGCTCATTTTTCATGCATACAAATTGAAGTGAGAAAGAGTAGATGCCTCTCTTCACAATGGGGTGTGAAATTCAGCGTAGGACCAAAGCAGCGGCTTCTAACACTGGACTCTTAATTGGTGGTTGAGTGTTGGCCAGTTATAGCTCCGTGTGCTTTTTGTCACCACTTTTCCAAATACAGAGCAAAGTATGTATGTCTGGATAAGGATGAGATAAAAGACACTGAACTTAAAAGTACTCAATTTTATGAATTGTTTGAGCACTGAAATAGGTTGCCTGGGAAGACTGCTGAAGCCATGGCATGAGGTGTGTCAGAGTAAGTTAAACCAGTGCAGAGGGGCAGGGAAAGGCTCTCCAACAGTTTCCCCTTGGCTGAGGTTTGCCTCACTGATGAAGATTTCTAAGCCAAATGGAGCATGCAGCAGGCCAGGCATGACCTGTGCTGAGGCATAATAAATTCTTAAGTGGTGAAGTGAGGCATGAGTTAGAGAGGGTGTGAGGAACCAGATTGCACATGCTCTGAAGTTTCAGACTCAGTTATATTTTGATGTAATTCTGATACTTACTGTTATCATCAGTCATATCTTTTTGACGAGACCAGCAACAATATGATGCCACACTTAAAAAATTCTACAGTATTTATATCAATCTTAGTTGACCTTCATATGTAACCAAGTTGTTATTTTATGGGATTAATCTTTTCAGAGAAAAGCAATAGACTTTCTGAAAAGTGAGAAGTTTAAAATCTTAAGCATTTGTGAAAAGGTTCTCCTTTGTACTAACTATTAGTGTGTCAAAGTTTTGTTTCTCTTACTTGAAAGGGCTGTCTGGAGCTCTTTAGTGAACAATGATTGACTGCAAAGGCAAACACAGAGTTATATTTGAGTTCATGAATGGTGGTGTTTTGAAACTCAGTTTTTTTGATAACAGAATTTGTTTTTAGGAAAACAGGGTCATATTGTCACCTGAACTATTTGTCATCCTTTAGGTTTCGGCATAGTCCAAATTGCTGGTACTTGAGGGACTGGACAATTCACAGCTGGATCAGACAGTGTTTCAAATATGGTGCTCAAGACAAAGCGTTATACACAGTAAAAAACAAGGTAAGTTTTACCAAGGAAAAGCCATGAATATATTTGATCATCTTTTTGAGACCAGTGTCGCTGACCTGGAATTCCTGTTGCAGCTAGGTCCTGATATTTCTTTGTCAAAATAAACATCAGTGTTACATTTGAATTTTAGCTTTAACTCAGCAGAGCTTTTGAATACACTTCTTTCCCAGAAACATTTTTGGTTTTAAGTAGTGTTTGTGTCGCAAATGTGCTAGATGGAGCAGAGGCATAAAAACATGACAAGCAATGCCATTCCTGATCCCAAAGGCTCAGATAAAATGCCTAAACAAGTCCAGTGCATCAGAAACTGGAAATCTGACATCACAGGAGGCATGCTCGTCTCCTTGTGTTGCTTGCCTTTACATTGCAACAGTGTGGAGTGCCATGGTTCTGTCTCTGATACCTCAAGCACTGTGCTTGGGAAGATCTAAACAGCACACTTGCACACTGACCTTTTTTGTTCTTCTCTTCAGGTTCAGTATGGAATCTTTCCAGATAATTTTACGTTCAATATTTTGTTGGATTACTTCATAAAGCAGAAGAAATATGAAGGTAAGGATGCATGTACCAGTGCTGCATCCTCTGTTGTGTGCTCTTACATTTACATGTGTTCTTCGAATTAAAAACTTATAACTATATTTTTTCTGAAGTCGTGGTAAAACATGCCTTTTCCTTTCTATTTTTTTTTTACATTTTTGTATCTCATTTCTGTTGGGTTTTTATTCATAATATAATTTTGAAACATGTATGGTTCACAGTGTCTACTGTTATTAATCCTGTTCCAAATGTAAACCATCTTCCTCAGTTTTTACAGCTCTGACTTATATGCTAATGGCATCATAGGAGTTAATTAGTGACAACAAATCAGAGTGTTACCAGAATCAAAATGCTTGATGGTAGAGTTCATCTTCAATATATTTAGCTGTTCAAAAAGCTATGTATCTAAACTTTGTGTAGGCTTTCTGTCCGTCACTGGAGCAAGCCAGATATGCTAAATCGTCATGTTGGGAGTACCTTTCACTACTGACAGTTTAAATGTTGAGATGAATAGTCCTCTCATGTTTGATGACAGATATTTAAGATTTTGATTTCACTTCAGATGTTCACATACTGTAAACTTACAGTAAGCTTTCCTTTCCATAAAGCTCTTTGAAAGCAAATACTAGAAAGGAACAACAGCTTTTATCCTGAAGATTTTCTAAGTCGCGAATCAATGCATGTATTTATTTTATTTTGAGACACACCCCCATCTTCGAATTCCCCCTTATTTCATTCATACTTCTTTTCTGTGCGAGGCTCAAGGCGTTTTGTTTAACAAACTGTCCTTTCTGGCAGAGAGTGTCACTGAACTCTGTGGAGCTCCTCCAGAGCACAGTTTACTGAATACAGAGACTGCTGTGGATGACTTGTGACAACATTTCTACTCCTTTGTACTCTCCTGTAACCCTAAGGGTTGTGAAGTTAAGACAGTCCTTTGTTTGTAATCAAACAAGGGACAGAGAAATGAGCTTTAATTTTTTTTTAAATGTTACTGATTGAAGAACTGAGCAAAGAAGAGCCAGTTGAAGTGTAGAGCTAAGATGATTTTGAGAGCTCCTTTGCTGTAGTTTCTTGCTATTCAACGCATTCATCCTTCCTGCAGTGTGTTTGAATAACTCAAATGAATAAGACTAATTCAGTAGTTGTATTCTTGTAAGAATGTTTAGCTTTCTCCCTAAGTATTTCAAAGCATAATACAGCAATAAAGCATGAGTGAACATGAGTGGGTGCGATAGCGAGCTATATATTGAGAGCTGTGCTGAATATGTGTTGTTTTCCTTCACAGATGCTATGTCAGTAGTAACAGAGATCATGCTCCAAGAAAGTTTTGATGAGTTATCAACACAGCTTCTTTCTCTCTATGTTTTATACCAGTACCTGGCAACCAAGTCTGAACATACGGTAAGCTGGCCACACTTGAAATAACACACAAAGCCTCTGCCTCTCAGTGTCATGGTGCAGTGAGTTGGGCATTCAGTCATGAATATATTTTATTTCCCATAAGTTGCCTGGAAAAAATAATTACTCCATTCTTAAATTTTTGTTTACAACTGCAAAAGAAAGAAAGGAAAAAGAAACAATGATGTATGAAAGCCATCAAATCACTTGTCACCCCTTTTGCTCCTTTGAAAGAGAAGGTGTGTTGGGATTTTCAGATGTAATGTATGCCCATTTGAAGGATATGAAATAGTATTTCAGTTCAAAGCAGATTCTATCAATTACCAAAAAAACAAAACTTTGTTGCCTATGGTGTGGGACCCTGTTAAACAGAGTGTTGCTCATCATTAGAGCTTGAAAGTGGTGGTGTTGCAGAATTTATAAAGCTTTTTCACTAGTTTTCTAAGTGTATCATTTGGCCTTGGGTATATTGTGACCCATATGTATTTGTTTTAAAACTAAATTTGTTACACCTTTCCTGTCTCCTAGGATTAGGGGTTTATCACAGCATGCTTCCTTAAGGCCAACATGACAGTTCAGGGGCTTGGAAGTGGCATTTTTCTACCTTTGCAGAAGAGGCTCAGTCAGCAAAGCACTCTTCCATGCTCATCACTTTTAAGGAGCTACTTTGTTTGTAGCTTGGCACAAGCATTCAATAGCATGTTGTCATCCGTAAGGAAAATTATTGAAGCCTTGTCTTACATGAAGCATCTTCCAAGATGCATATTAGAAGTCCCTTACGGTTTTATCCAACGGGGTTGTAATTTCAGAAAAGAGATGCACGTTTACCCAGTTGGATAGTTTTTATTCCCCGGAAATCAAGTATGTTTGATCATTGATATATGAAAAGCAGAGGGATAAAAATCTGATTTTTTCCATTGTGTTCATCCACATTGTTTGCATATCCTTACAGCAGAAATAAGCATTTGTCAGTATGTGTGTTGTTTCATGAAAGCAGAATGTGCAAGCAGGGGTATTTTGAACATACAACATATTGAAAGCAAGCATATTTGTATAGTTGTGACTTACTTAATGTGCATTTTGAAATAACCCCATCCAAAGACAGCAATGCAAATGTTTTTTGATTTGTATACACCATTCAACGTATCACTCAACACTTCATAATACTCAGCACCAATTTTCTGTTTTTGATTTAGGAAGTGGGGTAGACAGAGTAAGCCAAAGCACTTGACTAGTCCTGAAAATCCCATTCTCTTTTCCCAAGGTGTGAGACAGGTCAGTCAGTATCCTGTTGTAAATAGATTTTCTTGACTCTAGTGTGGGGTCCAACAGCCTGGTGAAATATTTTTAAACTTTGAGAATTAAATTTTGGACAGTCTGACTGTGTTAGTCATTAGTGTGTATCGCAGTGGTGAGAAGGAGCTTCCATTTCTCTGCTGCTGTACATTCCACTGAAAGCTGGTCCTAGCTCTACCCAGAAAGTTTGCTCCTTGACTGTTGAAAATAATCAGTATGATTGCTGCCTTTCACTACAAGGGTGTTAACATAAAGTTCTTGCCGTTCCTCTGGCTCCTGGAGCTAAATGTGCTAGCTTACAATAGAACCTAGATTAAAAGCCCTGTTTTTCCAGTGGCATCTCATTTTCTTTTAATGTTCACCTTAATTCAGCACAAAACAGCCTTGTTCCCTTGTATCCGGGTCTGGCAAATACTTTACCTGGCTGTCAGGTGGTAGTATTTTGTGTCGTACGATAACATGCAAATTCTTGTAGCGGCTGAATGGAGGCACGCAAGAAAACATTATACCTTGAAAAGACATTTCCAAATAGTGTATGAAACCAAAAGATTGAACTTTTGTGGGTTTTAAGACTCACTGTTTTTCAAGGATTTTTTCAGAAAGCTTCACCACTTCACCAGGAGTATTTTTTTCAGTTTTTAAGGTAATCAACAAGACAAGTACTCTGTCACAAAAACCATTTGTTGAGTCAGACTTTCTCCAGTCTGTTACCTTTTATAGCTTCCTTTTCCTCATTTTCTTAGCCATGGGAGTTATTCAGCTCCTTTCACTTGCAATAAAGCTCCTTTGACTTTCTGGTCATGAAAAATGCACTGTACTATCCCATAGCTTAAGAAAATTCACGCTACTCTTGTGGCTTTAATGTACTTGTAATGTACTGATAGAGTGCCTCACTGTAGCCAGCACTGGTGGTCTGGCAGAGACAGCCGGTACACATCTCTCTAGTTGCAGAGACAACTGTACTTTTAATCCTGTGGTGTAGAGGGTCTTGGTGAGTTCCACGTTCTCTTTTCACCAAGCAGATTTTGCACTCAAAGCAGTCATTAGCTGCATATTGTTCTCAGCATTTTCATATTGTGGTGAGGGCTAGTGGAGTGTATGTATATCTTGGCACATACTTTAAAGAAAAGACTGCTCTAGTACAAAAACTATGTGAAATTTTTCTTCAGTATTGTTAGCCTGAAACAAGAGGTAGGACATACAGGACAGAGACAGAGCTCCACCAGTGTCAATCCATGTAATCCACTGTCCTGAAGGAAATGCACTGGTTGACTTCCATGCAAAATCTCAACCACTCACATTTTACAGTCTTCTGGAAAGAGAGGCATTCCTCAGTATAATGCCTACTCTTCCTGTAAGTGAACATTGGACATATTTAGTGATTCTTTATTGCTAAGATCTCTGGTGAGAGTCATATGCTGTCTTTGGCTGCTGCCATTTTATGTTTCTGTTTGTTAAGGAACACTTACTAAGTTTGCATTATTTGCAGTGGGAAGAGGAGAGAAATCTTGGAGCATCGCTGGTGCTTACAGGTCTAAAGCAAAGTAGCACTGTGGGTTTTAGCTCCCAGCTGTATGGCTATGCATTCCTTGGTAAGTTTTACCTCCCTCAGTCATCTTTCCCCTCTTGTCTTCAGTGGCTGAATTAAATTGCTATCTTTGCTTTATTAAAATATAATCAAGGAGAACACAAAGGAAAAAAAACAAACAGTGAAGGACAGTTCCAGAGTTAGGAGTGAATCTGTTTTGTAAGCCTGGAGGGTAGTACTGATTTGAATACTTCATCAGACAACTTCAGAATCAGCTTTAGGGCTCCCTACAGGTTTGGCTTGACACCTGAAAGAAAGAGGACATTCTTGAGCAACATAGGATTGGTTTCTTGACCAACAAATCTTAAAAAATACCCCAAAAGTACAGATTTACATGACACAAATTTAAAGTTATGGACAATAGACTATTTTTCTAGCTATGAAGTGTCTTAAAATAATCTTTAAACCTTAGGAAGTTCAGAGAGCACAGCCTGAAAAACCTTATGTTAGAACATTTACTACTCACTGTATGGTTAATGATAGCAGTGCTTTTATTCTGTATCTGTTAAGGCATCTTCACTGCTAATGACTTGCAATATTATTAAAGAGAAATTATATCAGAATATATTCAGAACTTGAGGGAAGGGGAATGGGCAAGTAATCCTTGAATTTCCTTGAAATCTTTAGAGGAATGTAGTGCAAATAGATTTTGTCCTTCTCTACAAAGTGATTATTGACTAGATTGTAATTAATTAAGTTTATTAAAAATTGTTGTTTGTGTGTGCATTATTGACGGTAAAAATGGATTTTTTCTTAAAATGTGGCTTCAAAATATGATGTGTAGTGGCAGAGTTAGGATGACAATTCATATATAGCATGACTGTAAAACAAAAAAAAAACGTATTTTAGTCAAAAAGAGGGATAAATATGAAAATTAATGTGAAAGCAGGATTTTCCACAGAGCTGTAGTTTGTAGTCCAGTAGAGATACTGCTACAAATAGGGATTTTGCTATCCAGTTGGCATTTAGCTTGAGCAGTTTTTAATGTCATATAGATTGGTTGAGTAGTGGCTGTATTTCAGAGATGCACTTCATTCTTGTCTGTAAGCAGTAGTGCTTGTTTCAGGACACTGACATGCAGTAGTTCAAAAGCTATTTACTGTTATGTCACATATTCCAAAGTCTTGCCAACACTAATGGAACCAACCTCTGAGACAGTGTCTATTGGCACAGAGTGTCCTCAAGCACCTCAGCTATTTTAGTTTAGCCATGGTCCACAGAATTTGTCCGTGCACTTACTACCTTGCTTTCCCTAACTTGTTCTCTTCCATATAAAGAGTAAGATGTGTTTCATAGTTTTGTGTTGTTGTAGCCAGAGTGCAAATTAAACTAAGAGCTTGGACACAACTCCTCTAAGCTACACTTGAAGTGGTATTATTGTTACATCAACAATAACAAAATCAAAGCTGTAGAGTGACAATCATTGTAAATTGCGTCAACATGTGACATGTGTTTCCTCTGTTATGTAGGAGTTTCATGTTCTCTAGTAATTACTGTCAGAAGAAAAGCCACATTGTCCGTGGTACCGTACATCACAGATCCTGCTAAAGTCAGTGAACACCTTGTTGCACATATTGAAATCAAGAGCCAAAATTTGATTTTGGCAGGACTCCTATACTTTCTCTCAGGAAGCTCCAGCAGAAACAGGGATACTAAGCTGTATACTTAGCCAGAGCGTGCGCTGTAACATGTAAATGAAGCCTAAAGGCCACAGAGTTGAATCCAGACAATCAGATTCAGTGCATATGTGCTCCACAGTCAGTCCATGAAAGCTAAGGAGACACGTGTCTGTGATCCTCAGACATCCTTCTCAGAGCTGCCATTACGAAGCCAGACAACTAGAAAACCTGGCTACTTACTCTCATTTCCAGCTGGACAAAATTTCTAGATGAGGAGGAATGGGAAGACATGGGAAATGAGCATGTAATAACCATGAAGTCAAACAAAAATAAGGTAATAGCAGTTCTGTCAGAGTAACTTTGTAGAAGTGTGTTGTTTCTGCCATGGAAACCAAGACACTCGCTGTCACATCTGAAAACCAGAGCCAACCCATATGGGTTCTGTTAAGACTCAGGTGTTGAAGTAGTAAAACTAAAGTATGTTTTTATTACAGGAAAAGTAGAGATGAATAAAGGACTAAGAGCTGTATACAATCTAATGCCACTGATGTGGACTCCTGGATATCTGAATAGAGCCTTACAAGTGATGGAGAATGTGGCTTCCTTGTCAGGGGACAACAAAATCTGCAAAGAAGCTGTAAGTATGAAGGCTATAATCCACTGAACAAAGAGGATTTCATGTAAGTCAAATCCAGTAAAATGTGAATTCTGTGTCTTGCTAATGAGAAGATGCCCAGCAAACTTCAGACCTTTGCGAGGCAGGGGAAGTAATGTTTAGAACAGAATCCCTGCTTCAGCTGATGAGCCAGTGATAATGTCTACTGACTGGCATGTCCTTGGCTACAAGTGTATGTTATTGCCACAGACTATTTAAGTAGTTAATCCTTCCCCTCCCTGTAGAGAGACCTGGGTCTGTGTCACAGGGAGGATGTGTCTGTGGGGATGGGAAGACCCCTTTGTTTCTCAAGGATTTGAACTCAGTGACATACTTAGCAGTGAGGATGAAATAACCACATCTTACTCCTGAGGTTAATTCTGTGCCCTCTGAGATGATGTCCTGAGTGGTACTGGTCCAAAAAGACAACAGAGTGATTTCTAGAAGGTTTGTACTGCCCTTAGTCAGGGGGGATGGATAGATTCAGTTCATTTATGAAGTCAGTGCTGACTAAGGAACTTGAAACTTAGGAGTGCTGTTGGGGCATCAGGCTGATCCTGGACTCAGATTAGGAGTAACTTAGGAAACCACCACAACATAGGATAGACCATAGACACATCACTGAAATCTCACATCCTCTTCTTAGTGTGTTTTCCTAAAGGTGTCCCAGGTGATGGGACTCTCCCTTTTGTTCATCAGTAGTAGGCTTGCCATCTCCCTTGACAAACAAAAGGCCAGGGCACTGCTTAGCAGGTTCTGCTGTCTGTTGCTCCATTTTCTGAAGCATCTCTGCAATACATGACAATACAAAGATGGGTCATGTCTGCCACTTCCATTTTGAGTTACGTCTTTTGGTATATAGTTTTGGAAGTATCTTACTTTTAAGTCTAAGGAACTCAGCCTAATACACTAAAGCAAGTAATTTTTTCTGCTTACAAACTCTAGACAAATTAAAGAACTCACAAAGTTATTTGAATATGTGATAGTTGTGTTACTTATGTTGTATTTCCAAACTCTATATGCTTACCATGACAAATGTGCTTGTTCAGATTGATGCCCTGGAGGCCATTTTGCAGTCTGTCCTTGAAGCCAAACCTGATCCAGAATCTGGTGAAGAAGTCAAGGAATTAGAGCAGAAGTCACAGTGTGCAGAATCAGAAGAAACAGAGCAGTCTAAAGCACCTGAATACTACAATCGATTCAAAGTAAGAGAGTTTCATATATTTATTCTAAACTGTAGTAGATCTCTCTGGTACCTACTAGAAAATTTATATGGTGACTTACTATGACTAACAGACTGACACTCCTTCAGTGCGTCAGGAGTCCTACTTGACATTTTTGAAAGTGATGTCACCTTACATTTTCACTTCTTCAGACAGGAGACAGCAGCCTGCAAAGATGTAAATGCTCAAGGCCATTCATCTTTTGTCTGTCTGCTGGGATTTTATCTTCACTTTTCATACATCAAAATGATAAGTCCTGTTCACAATAATTCCTATTCATGAAACTGTTGTGTCGGTTGAGACCCATTATCTGACCTTGTTTGGGCTCTTTCTTATTGAAATAAATTATAATAGGCACGAGACCATCCTAAGTTTATTGTCCTTTTGTGTATGTTATAGTTATGTAGAAGTGTTACATACTCTACTTTAAGTCTGAGGAATTAAGTCAGGCTATATCACCTCTTTTTTATATTTAGATTGTCATGCTAATGGTAATAGTAAGAGAAACAGCTGTTCATCAGGTCACATCTGTATAATGGGTGCATTTCACTTGGTCATCTCATAGTTATGTAATGAACTAACTTTATTTTATCATCTCTGATTTGTGCTGTGGTAAAAATCAAATACTGCAGGTTGAAACTCATCTGATTTATAGAGTCAGTAGCAGTACTCTTAGCCCAGCAGTTTCCCTTGTTGCTGTCACTTGGACAGCTGTGACCTTGGACTGCTGTTCTGGATACAGTGTTCTGAAGAAATTTCAGAAGTTAAAAGACCAGGATCCTATGATTTCATCTCTAACACACAGAATTTTCCTTTCAGTAATTTTTATTTATGCAAATTTGCCACTAATCTTTAGATATTAAACGTGCTTTATAGGCAGTGCAAACTTTTAAATCAACGTATTTGGGAATCAGAGGGTGCTCAGCATGTGGTAATTAATGCCTGAATGAATTACAGTGAATTAGGTAAACGCAAGTGCCCTTTGAAGGAGGGAGTGAGACATTTTTATGTGTCTCTCATTGCATTATTTTCTTCCAGACTAGACAAAGTGCTCAAAGTGAGGCTGAATTTCAAATTGAGGACAGACTAGTGCCAAGAGGGTAATTTCTCACTTCAGCCTTTTCACAAGTTCCATAATTAATTCCCTTTCAGGCATTCTCTGGTGTGGCAGTGAGTGCCATGACTTTGAGCAAAAAAAACTACAGTCCTAATGCTTAACTGTTAAGATCTCATCTGGAAACCTCTCAGTGTGAGAAAGACATGACCCTCATGTGAAGTCTAGGCATCCAATAGTAATTGCATGTCAATAAGCCACATTTTCAGGTTGTCTCAGTGATAAGAAAGGCTCTCAAGTCAGAATGCCATTACAGCCAAGCTTGAAAGAGTTCTCACTCTGTTCTCAAATCCATTAGGCCAGCAGTAGTCACTCTTCCCAGCTGAGCCCTGGGACACTTACAGGTGTAGTTCAGAGGGCAGAGTAGTGCACTGGAAATCCATACAAGTGCAAGGGAAGGTGAAAGCTCTGAAGCAGTCTGGTGATGTGTGCATTCACAGCTGTACTGTCCCAGCACAGATCACCTGCCCCGTCTGTGTAACTGTTGCTGAAGATGATTTGTTTGTACATTGTCCAGCCCTGCATTAGCCAAGATGTTCCAGTCTTACTGCTTGAGCTCAAAACCAATTGCTTCTGCCTCCTGCATGCCCAGTTCTCTTTCACAAATCATGCACTTCAGAATGTGAGGAAAATTATATGGATTTGCTCCAGTCATATCTATATTCCTCCATGATATTCCATGGAATGGACTCAGTGTCTCATACCAACCTTCAGAACAGCCATTCGTGGAAGTACCTAAAAAAGCCATGGCAACCTAACAGATACAAATACTTGTCCTTCACTTTCACTAAAACAAGCAGAACTTGAGGGCATTTGGCTCTTTCCAGATAAAGCCTCTGGAGCTGTATCTAGACTCTGACACTGTCATTTGTGTTGTAATTACCTGTTTTCAGATCATGTATGCTGAGACTCACTGCTCAATACAGTATTCATTCCTCAGGCAATTCCTTCTGTCTGTGTCAATGATCAGTGGGCAAACATTTCATCATATGAATGCTGCAAACACCACCTCTAACTGTCTGCATGCAGAGCCCTGGAGACTGCTTATAAAAATCAATGATTTAGCCACTTAAGAATGTGCGCTTTTGGTACCTGCAGGACATACAGCCTGCTGCTTTCCTAAATTAGTTTTATTATTAATGTATCACAGAAGAACAGAGAATATTACAGAAGTTCAGTGATACCAGTAATGGCTTAGGAAACAGGAGCTGCTAGTTTCATTGCCTTTCTGTAGTTCAGTTTCACATACTGTTTAAGGTCAGTGCATAAAGACCCTTTTCAGCACATCCTTGGTAGAGTTTAATAGTAGGAACCTGAAGTATCTAAACCAGTTACATTTAAACTGCCTATCTAATCTGTAAATATGAGCATAGTTGTCAGCTTCCTTCCCCAAACTCAAGCTGTACATCCCTTCACTTTTCTCACTGATGCCTTGTATACTTTACTGATAACTCAGACTAAATAGAGACTAATACACCCAAATAAGTTTATTCAGTTTGGTTTTAGTCTTTTTGAAGGCATTGACTTTGTTTTCATTCTTTATCATAAATTCAAAAAACAGACAGAGCCAAATACCCAAGCCCTTCAGACCTGCATTTCTAGCATTTTAAAGTCTTTTGTCTGTTCTCTGTCCAGTTCAAACCTTCAAGGGCCTGATAAAACACAACAAAACCTGCAGTTGTGCTGACTAAGGAAGAGAGAAGTGGAGAGGCCTCAGAAGGGACGTGATAGTTTCCTCCCTAAGAACAAGGCAGAACCTCCAGCCAGGAGCTGAGAGGAAGTGCCTTTGTAGATTATTGCCAGCATGAGCTCAAGTAAGAGGAACATTGTGGGCCACCAGCACAGCACATAAGCTTTCAGTGATAACCAGAACTGGAAGTCTGGGTATCTGCATGGCTCTAGAACTGCCATTTTGTTTGGAGGTGAATGATTCCCATGTTTCTGTTATCCTGCAGTGCAAAACAAGTTGTATACAAATTAAAGAAGTATGAATGTACCTTCCCTTAGAACACATACTTACTTTAAACATTTCTGCAAGTGCTGGGCTCAGTAAAAGAACAATTGCGAAAATATGTTTCTATCTAATGAGTGAACAAGGGATAAAGAATCTTCCAGTGCTATCTCCTCTTTAGTTGTGTATCTGCACTTTTAAGGCAATTAATCAAAGTGTTAGTAAGCCTTTAGGCTAAAAATTCCAGAAAGCCAGAAACAGTATCACTGGATGATTCATCATATTAAATGAATTAACATTTTTATGCTGCATGAAATATAGATAAGTAAGGCTCAGAAAAGCAAAACTGCATTTTCTTTCTGAGTTACTCTGCTCTTAGTTTCAGTGTAGAATATCCCTGGAATAATATCCCTTGCTTTAACAGTGTTGAGTAGTCTGTGTAAGTGCGGTCACCCCTCGGATCACAGTAACTTGGGAAGAAAAGCCATGTGAGTTACTTAGCATGGTGTTAGAACTTTTAAAGTGATGTTCATCTGTTGAGAGGGATGCTAACGCAGGCAGTGTGGACCAAATAATTCAACTGGTTTTGAGGTAAGACACAAACCCAAAGTGTTTAGATTGTATTTGTTGTGGTTGACTGGTCAGCTGATCTTTCTTAGTACCAACTAACTGAAAAAGAGGAGGATTTCAGTGGGTGATGAAAATGAAACTTCATTGGTTCAGGGTTTTTTTTGCTCAAAAATTATTTTTAAGGTTAGCATTTAAAAAAATGGTACCACTTACCACAGTTCAGACATTTTGCTGTGATAATTACCTGGCCTGTATAGCCCAGATAGTAGTAGTAGTAATAATAATGATAAATAATAATACAAACAGTGATGCATTTATTATAGGGAAGTATTTTGTGTCTGATTATTTGTGATTGATTGGCTCTCTCCTTCACACTCCCTACCAAATCTGTTTTTTATGACAGGAACTGTACTCCAAGCTGCATTCACTTGGCAAGGTTGAATCTGAAAGCTTGTTAAACCTGACCACCCAACTTGTCAAGGAAAAGCTGCCAGCATGTGAAGTGGAAGACATTGCAAAACATGAGCAGAAGCTGAAGGAGTGGGAAGAAGAGCAAGTACAGCTCATTGAGAGAGAAAGAGAGTGGAGAGAAAAGGCTAAGCAGGAAATGGAAGCTAGGAAGCTTGCTAAAGCATCTGCTTAGTACTGGGACTAGGAATGCAGTGGTTTGCATTCCTTTGTCAGTGAACTGAAGTGCTCACCATTATTAATATTTGACTTCAATCATTCTGCGTGACCATATTAATTAAACATCCCATTTTTTCTGTTTCCTGAAATAAAGCACATGTGGTTTAGAAATCTTCATCATGTATATTATGTGTTTTCCTCCTACCATCAGCCAGTCAGGGGATGGAATAGAGACAACACAGAATAAAAAAGGCCTAAGAAGTAGCTTGCCTTGATGAAGGGTCTAAAGGGTGGAACGAACAAAAGAAAAAGGGAAGAATTTCAAACACAAGTTGTTTCAGTAGGGGTTTCTCACACTAAAGAATGCCTTTGCTATTCTGAACTTTGAACATTAAGAGGATTAACATACCTTGATTGCTTTTTTTTCTTTTTCCCAACCCGTTTGGAAAATTCATGCACAGAGTTGGAAGCCTAACTTCGACTGTTTTAAAAACTAGTCATGAAGAGTTTCAGCTTTGTGAGCTAGCACTTGTACATACCTTTAGATGTGCCTTTCCTGCAAGGTTGTTTAAAATTTCTGACTTTGCTACTGCTGCTTTGCCCCGTTTTTAATGTCACTAGAGAAACGTGCACAATCACCTCGGCACACCCAAGAAACCTCATACTATAATGCAGTTTCCTTTTATATTCCGGGCACTGTTTCATGAGGTTTTTGACATAATTCCTTTCACGGTCCTCTGCCCCATTCTTCAGATCTGTAAAACAATGCAGCTATTCACAAGAGCACAAGGAAATGGCAGAGGAGGAAAGAATCATAGTGTATTGGTTGTGATGCATCAGCATCCATCCCTGCTTACATCCCCTCTCACCACTGGATTTCGTCAGCTGCAGCTAGCAACTTAAGCAGTGCATGGTGGGACAAGGTCCTTTAAAACGGAGAGTCAAGTACAGCCCTGCTATAATAGCAGCTTGCTATGGCAACAGCACTGTTGTACTCACTGTTCTTTACCAGGGAGTGTAATACACATGCCCAGTTTTATCATACATCTGTCTAGTTTTACAGTGATAAAACTCACTTCACAAACTCATTGTAATTAGCACTGAGAACATGCTGCAAGTCCATGAATTTAAGTATAAGAAAGCATCCATATACACCAGATAACTTTATTACTCCAAGCAAACACATTCAGAGCTTGTTGTTTCACGTCCAAGAACTTGGCTACTTGGCACTAAGGTCCTTCATGCCATCTTGTCAGCGAGTCCTATAGTTTCTCCCATACTGCAGTAAGAGAATGCTGTCTCCAGCCAGCTAAGTGTGTGATAGAGTAGCTTGGCCTACAGTGGACTTCCCTGGGTAACTTGAGAAAAGTCTCCTGAAATTTTTTTCCTTTTTCTTTGTCTAAATGCTTTTTGATTACTAGGAGAAGTTAGGGAGCCTTAAGGCAGAGTAGAAAGCTAAGAACACTCTAAGAACAATTTTCTTAAAGCTATTGCCACAGGAGAATGCAGTGTCCCTCTCCTGACCACATATTTCAGTTCTTCAATATCAGTACAATGGGTTGTAACTCCAAAGGTTCACAATCACTCACTCCTGGATCAAAATTCCTCTATGGGCTTCTCTCTTCAGGCATTACCTTTTGGGATCTCTACACCACCACAGTTTTAAGACACTCCTTGCTGACATGGCCTCTAGGCGCTGCAGCAGCTGATCCTGTTTGCTTGTGAGACACCATTCCGGCTAGGCTAGAATAGGCAGTGGCATATTTCTCGGTGGTTCTCCATGGTCTCTGTTTCTTGGCAGCACAAGGAGCCTGTTTCTGGCTCAGCCTCCACCCTCCCTCACCCTGCTGGTAGATCTGCCAGGCTGCTAATGCTAATTGAGCTCCAGCAAGCTGCCAGCTGCCGTGTCCCTGCTGTCTGAAGGAGTACACTTCCCCCACAGCTAACCCCCCTTTCCTTTTCTTTAGACTTAACTGTGAGAGCAATAGAAGAAAAAAACAAAAACAAAAACAAACAAAAAAGACACAAAACCCCCCAAACAAAAACCAAAACAAACAAAAACCCCACCCAAACCAAACAAAAACCCAAAACAAAAAGCCAAACAAACAACAAAGCAAAAAAACAAAACAAAAACACCAAACAAAAAACCACCAGAGCAAACAAACACCACCAAACCTCTATGAGCTCTGAGGGTCTGTTAATATTACAGGCTGCCTTCTTGTTTTACTCTGGATGCTCTGGGTTGGAATGCTCTGAGCCCAGTTGCAATCACAAACTTGTAACGGAATAGATACAATCTCTGCCTTTTCCCCAGTCTCCTCCCATATCCCTTTCTGCCCTTGGGAGAAGATGATCTCCTTGTCAAATGTTTTAGTTTGCAAAGTAGATTCCTGGGGCTAGATAAAGGTCACCAAATGCAAGACTTGCAGTAGAGAGTCCAGACTCTGATTTAAGAAGCAATTTTTTTATTTTTGCCAAGTCCTCTCATTTATCTATCCCCTTGGTTTCACCCTGAGTGAGAAACCATTTCTGACATTTCTGCCAGCTGGACCAGCTGCACACCAGCACCTCTCTTCTCATGCCCCAGCCAAGTATTTCTTCATGGTCCAGTAGCTAGTATCTTACTCTTCCCCACCCTAGGTTTTACCATGCTCTCAACAGAAACGAGTTTCTAAGGTTTTGTCTAGCCAAACTTTTCACACTTAGCAGATCCTCACATTTCTAACAAGTACCTGCACCCTCTTGAATTCTCCAGCAATCCTCATTGGCACTTTCCCTTTTTGATCTCACCCTTAATCTGTTCGTTTCCTCCTATATATCATCTCATATTTATTCCCCTTTTCCAAGAGGCTGGGCACAGCTGAGTCTCAAGAGGCTGGAAACGTGAAATCAGTGATTGAAGCTTGAGGGAAGGAAGGGAGGAAGGTACTTTCTGGTGCTGTCTCCTACCTTCAGGATCAACAATAAGATAGACAAATTATGAGAGGCTAATTCAGAGACCAGTGCTGTTCAGTCATGTGCTCATCTTCCCAAGGAAGACACGGACAGTAGCTGTGTACTAAACACAGTGTCAGGAAAAATCAACAAAATGCCAACTAACTTGGCTTGACTTATCTGCTTTTCTCCTTCCCACTCCAGAAAAACTAATATGGATTTGACTATTTGCCCCCTTGCATAAATCATATTGCACACACAACCAGTTTTTTACCTGCTTGCTGAATTATGCTGAAACTGGGTGCCGGGTAGTCAAAAGCCCTTCTGCCCAGATGCCCACGGCTGTGTGTGCACTGCTGTGTTAGCCTTCACCTGCTGTGATGCAGCTGCCTACTTTTAGAAGGGAGAGGGAAGAGAAGTCATACAGGCATTTCTGGTCTGCTGCTGCTTAAATGTGAGCTCTGATGCTAAGAATGTGGATGTGTATCTATGGATATATAAAAAGTAGTTTTGTGTTCTGCAAACTAAAAAAACCTCTGAGTTCATACAGCCCTTCTCCCTGGTACTTGATTTGATGCAAGCTCACAACCCAATAAGCACTTCCTCACTAGGACAGTCTCAAGCATTTTGAAATACTTCTGGTTCTTGCTGTACTGTTTCCGACAGCTGTCTAGACCTTTCTATATGTGTGGGACTGGATGACTATTTCCTGGAGGGGACAGACCAAAATCTTTCTTGGAAGTAACACTATCTAACTTTTTTTGGATCACCTCTCCCTGAAACGTTCCTTCACATCCTGTTTTCATTTGACTACAGCTGTGAGTTGGATTAAAGCTGTTGCCATTTCTACCTTGTCAGTATATTTCCTAAATCACAGGAGTGCATCTTTCTTCATGCAAGTTTTTAAAAAACTTTCCTACTCATGGCCCTAGTGCCTGTGTAGCTAAAGGGAGGGGGAAATCTTCCACTGCTATAAGCAATACACTGGCATGCACAGTCCCTGAGCTATGTCAAGCAGCCCAAATAATACCTGACTGCAGTGACATGTATGGTACAGCATTGCCAGACTTGCACATGCCAGACAGTGTTAAAAGCTTTCCTGTGTTTTCCCAAATGTGGGAGAGACCCTTCAACAATACTAGTCTAAAGGAGCAGAACCCAGTACGAATGCCTGCTTGGCATGCTGGTAAGAATTTGGCTGCTCTTAGGAGAAAACAAACAAACAAGCAAACAAAAAAGCCAGCACTTTAAAGGTTAAAACTCTTCCTTTAAATTCAGGGAGCAGCTTCCCAATTCAAATCTATGGCAGACACCAAGCACACTGCTGCTGAGGCTAGCAAGTATGTAACTTTTCCTCCCAGGAGTGTTACTGGTAGAACACTTCCAGTGAAGCATTGAAGGTCATTATCCATTTCTCACAAGAGGAAAATTGCATATTTATTCTCTTGCATCTCAAATACGTGTTGCCAGAAGCCTTGTGCAGATGGACCCTATTTATGGTAACACTTGCCAAGATAAGGTTACAAGATCCTTTCAGACCTGGTTAGATGCTGTGTCCTATACACAGTGTTGGTATCAAGCCTCAGCTTCAAGCAGCTGTGCCCTTCCATTAGTGGCCTGTCCCAGCTGCTTTCCTGCCTGTCCCAGGGCTGTCTGGCCTCCCTAAAACTGTGGGATCAGGATGATGTTTCCCCAGTTTCAGATGAAGGTTGGCTAGTGCAAGGTGGTTTCTGACCTGAACAGTAATGACTGTGCTGCTGAGACAGGCAGGAAATAGCCTGGGGCACAGGTTAGCAATTGTCCTCTCCTGTCCTGCCTCCTCAGGAAGCTGAAATGAACAGTTTAAGAAAGGGAATTGCACCAGTGACTTTGAGGAGTGCAAGATGTCTGCTGAACAGCATCTGACTTTGCTGGGTTTTCTGGGTCTGCTTATGTACAAACTACAATTCAAATTTGCAAAATGTATTTGAGTACATCTGTGGAAAGTAAATTTACCTTTCCAGAAATTTAATGATAGAAAATGTTGATATGAGGAAAAGCTTTTCTGATTGCAGAAGAGAAACTACTGCTGACAATCTAAACCTGGGAGAGTGACTCTTTCAAAATAAAATTGTGGAGAATTAAGTATAGGTCAAGAATTAGTGACAAAACATTAACTCAAGAGTAATTTAAGATCCTAAATGTGATAGAAAATTCTCCCACCTATTCTAGATCAAAGTCCCCACAGAAATCAAAGTTGAACTCAGATAGCAATTGCATAGTATTAACTTTGTTTCTACTCTTAAACCTTTCTACTAAACTCAAGACCATTCAACCCATTCTAAATTGCAGATGCTCCAGGCACAGAAATAGCATTAGAGACCCATTTACTAACGCATTAGATTATGAGGAAAAAATTCAGCTTTCCACATATCTTGCGTATTGCAAATTCTGTCAATTACTCCCTTAAAGGATTTAGGCAAGAAATTTTCAAGCCTGTTCTGGCCTTACACATGGTAACTGCTGCTATAATTTCATCTTCAGAAACTGTAAACTCTTCCTGGAAATACTGACTTGCACTCTGGAGCAGGTTTCATATTAAGTATTTAAATTGCTCAGTGACTCAGTTTACCTGCAACTCTAAGCTAAGAACGTAACACAGGTGAACTGAGGGAACATGATGTGAGGTTTGTAAAAGCTCAATTAAAATTAACTTCTGGAACTTAACAGGTATAGACGATGTAACTTTAGTGCATATACACATTGTTATGTTTAGCTTTGTTTGTATTAGGACATAAGTTCCAGCTATTTCGGTTATCTTCTCTGTGTTATAGGCTGAGCTGCAGTATGATGAGTAAATCATGGCAGTGAAGCTGACAACAGAAGCACAGTCAATCTCCACCTTGCCAGCTATTCACACTGGGTCTGCTAATGCTGGAGCTGTTGAAGTGCAGAGAAGCAGCTGCGTCAGGTGGTAAGGATCTGTGAGAACCAGAGAACAGCACTTGTGCAGATTATACTGCCTGCTGATTTAATTCTGTAGTTCTCCTCAGGATTTAATTTCTGGTGGAAATCATGCTGAATGTGATAGTTCAAAACCAGCAGATCTCCCTGGAATGATGTGGGCACTAAGCACAGCTCAGCCTCTGGTAGTTTTGGGCTGAACCTGAAGAAGGTACACACAGCACAAGAGAGGACAGAGCATGCTAATGTGAGTAGTTGCACCTGTGGGACATGAGAACGGGGTCTACAGCAGCAGGCAGTGGCTAAAACCTGTTTATGACTGAAGGACATGGGTAACTGCTCATGTGCTCAGAGACATGCAGTAGAAAGCCAAGGAGCTTTGCTGCAGTGCTGGGCATGAGCTGGATCTAAGATGTATCATTGTAGCTGTTACTCAAGTGACCCCTCAATGCCTCTTTTTTTTGCCCCATCAATGAAGCACTGCAATTTCCTCCAATCCACAGAACACTAGAAATCAGTATTGAACAGTGTGCAGGCCTAGGACGCCACAAGAGAGATCCTTCATTTTAGATAGACTGAAAAGATCTAAAGGACTGTCATGCTCGTGTGTCATCTGAAACACTTCACAAGCTTATTGAATTTGTTCATTAACACTAGTGGAAATAAAATTTCTTCTCAGCAGTTGTGTTGAAGAAAAGAGTTTTCATTTCACATCTAGAAGCAGCAAGTCACACTACAGACCAGGCTGGCCCACCTCTGCCTACAGGTACCATGGGTGGTCCCACCCGTGCAACTTCACTCTGCAACTGCAGCTAAGTAATTGGGATGGAATCCTAACCTGGCTCCATTTGCACAATCATTTTAATGTATTTTAGGTAGTGTCAGACTACTCTACCACAACAGCTCAGAAAACCTTTGTGAACACATAAGTAGAATTATATTTGGGATGCAAAATTTGAAGCATTTGACTCCCCTAATCTAGTCATCATTTTCCTCTACCCCACGACTCTCAGCCCAATTCAAGCCAAGTATAGTATTTCTTATTAGTGTCATAAGAAGTTACAAACAAAACCTTGGACACTAGGGATGGTTAAGGGTCCACAAAAAGAGACTGTTGTTTCAGGGTGAAGGAAATCCCACAGAGCCTCTGCTTCTCCTGGGACTGAACACCCCTTGCACCTTGCTGCCCCAGCCTTTACTTGCTTTTTTTGTCACTACCATCTCCCTGATAGAAAAATGTTGACTGCTGCACCTCACCACAGCAGGCATCATAGCATCAAGCAAAACTACAAGGGCAGAAAGCCTGATCTTAAGCAGTAGAGGAAGCCTGATGTTTACAGAATAAAAAACCAAATTGAGAGGCCAGCTTCCCCAAAGGCTCTATCCACTGTCACCGAGATGTCTGGGCAGTGATGGTTGGGAAGGGTTCCTGTCCACTGGAGGCAAGTGGGGCACCCTTGTTTAACTGCTTCACCTTTGGAAAAGACCTCTTTTCCAAACCAGAGTGGGCTCATTTCAATGTAATTTTTTTGGGTATCATCTTTCACACAGCCCCTTGGACATGTACTTACTGAAAATGGGGTGTTTTCTCATTCTGTTGAGGAATACAGAAATGAGAACAACAAAGAGAAGTGATGCCATGGTATATCATGGTAATGTTTTACACAAGAGATAAAGGTAATCTTCCACATTTACTTTTCAGTTTGTAAAGAGAGATTGGTATTTATCTGGCATTTAAATAGTTACTAATCTTTAGAAAAAACATCCCATATAGTAGGTCATGACTAAAGGAAAGGCAAAACTTAGAAATACATTCATACACAAAGACAAGAAACATGTCAACACCACTTTACCACTTTTGTATTTTATTGTGGAACTGAGTTTGTTTCCTTTACATCAAATATCCTCAATGGAAGAGGGGATATTGCACACAAATATCATAAAAGCACTACATATTACTTTCACTGGAAACTAATTTTCTACTTTAGATATGACTGGATAGAATAGAAGTGATGCAGGATTATAAGACATAATACCATACACAGCTGCAGACTGACACAAACACCATTCAGAACAAGAGAGAGGAGGTGTGTGAGGTGCTTCTCAGCCAGCAACAAGACTTTCTTTCCACAGTTGGAAGATAATGGCTGCATGCAAATGCGTGAAAGCGTATTTTAGATTTAGTCTTTTACGGTTGTGATTACAGCCCAGTCTTGAAGAGGTAGCTCCTGCCATCTGGAGCTACTAGCTAGTGTAGTAGAGAGAAGCTGCTTTCAAGATTTTTTTCTTTCTATATTTTACGCCATTGTTCTATTTAGTTAATTTTTTTTAAGATTTTTTTTTTGTAAAGTCACAACAAACAGACTTTTTTTTTTTAAATTTTAAATAGCAAACATTTTTAAATCAGGTGAATAATATAATTGCAATCTAAGAAATGCTTATCCCTAGATGCTTTTAGTGTTTTTTTCTCAATTATTAAGTGAAAAGATGAAAGCTTACAGTTTCTTTTAAGTGTAAACATTATATTTTTTCATCTTCTAGTAAATCCAGACCAACAAAATTACTATTTCTCTCAAAAACATCATTACTGAGCAAGAACCTCTGGCGACAGATGAACAAAGAGAAGCATATGACAAGAATATCCCAAATGCACAGTAAGTGCTGTTTGGAGCTCATTTGCTTATGGTGGGGAGGGGTTGAAAATTCAATTAACAAATTTATTAAATCTTAGTAAAAGAGTACCAGAACTCTCCTAAAATGCATAAGCTATCATAGACAATTAAAAAAACCTCAACATTCATATACACAGTTATCTCCATTCACCACAGTATGTAAAGTAGGTTAAAAAGAAAAAAAACAAAAAACAAAAAACAAACTAAAGTGATTTCTATGAAAGATGGGGTGAAAATAGAGGTCAATGAAGTCAGGCCCACCACAGGACTTTGAAAAGGCATGCATGAGAGGCCCTATCCAAGTTCAGGAGTGGGATTGGATCCCCAAAGTTAATTCTTCATTGAATTATATGAAGTAGTATATTAATAGCATAAAGATCATGACTGGGAATGCTGTTATGGGTAATACCATCATTGAAATAGAGTGTCCTTTACACTCAGATATTGAATCTTTACAATTAGAGTAATCAATAACAAACCATGCTCCTAGAAATCTATGCTGATCAACAGCACTCATCGTTAATGTACACAGTACATTTTGATGACTGTTACACTAAACTAGTTGTGTAGTACTAGGATTAGCACAGGTAGATTAGTTCCACAGGCAGGAAATACATTAAGGGCAAGAGGAGCTAATGGAGGAGCTCATTGCTGTGTTGAACTTAGGCGCCACTGCCATTTGGAAGGGAATGGATGGAACAAGCATTGCAATACCTCAAAATAGCTGGACTAGGCTTTTAATGTTCTTGTAGCAGCAGAAAAAGCAAATGTACATGTTAATGTCATCTGTAACTATCTAATTATCGTTATAATTTCAGAAGTAAAACAAATGCTTCAGTCATCATAAATTTGCATGGGGATATTTAAGGCTTGATTCCAATTTAATGTACAGTAGGACCAGATGACTGTAACTTCTCTGACAGTAGTGAAATTGCTCCTAATTCACAGGAGTAAGTGGTGTAAGTAAGATTAGTCACAAGACCACTGCTGTACTTAAAACATTTTCTACCAAAGCAGTGATACAAACCACTTCAGGTGCTGTCAGAAAATCAGAAAATCTGTTCCCACCCACTCAAAAAATTTTAATTCTGACCTATATAATAAAGTAGACAAATGAGAAAAAATTGCAGAAATAGTATAACTATTCTGCCAAACATTTTGCCCATATCTTTGTAGACTCTATATTACAAAAGCAGTTTTAAGTGAATGATATGAGCCCAGCAAACATGCGTGCTTTTACAGTACATTTCCATCTGCCTTTTGTGCCATAGTCATTCTGAGTTATTTTTAACTACTTAAAAGGTATAGCAATAAATAATACAGCATTTCAAGAGAGACCTAAATAAAGACTAGACATTAAAAATAAATCAAAACCCCAACTGACAAACAGTAATTCACAGCATTAAATGGGCCTCAGGAACCCACATTTAGAAGACCTTAAAGCAGTATTAAAAAATCCTCATAAAAATTAGGAGTGCAAACATACATCTACTAAACAAAAATACCCTAACAATGTAAAACTGAAATAAATTATAAGGAAAGAAAATAAAATGAGGTCATAGGTCACTACATTGTGAAACTTAGTATCAGCCATAATGGTGAATTCTACAGACCAGCACCTATCTCCACACTGGAGGCCTCTATGCCTTCTTTAAAGTCAGATTTGCAGATCTTCTGCAATGCAACAACATTTTTTCAATTGGGGTAAAACTTCTGAAACTGAAAAATCCAAACTGTCTTAAATCACAGAGCTGTGATGCTGCTCCTCTGCAAGCAGTCTAGAGAAGGAAAGGAAAGGAGACATAAAGGAAGGAAAGAAGGAAGAAAGGAAGAGTTAAAGAACAGTAAAGGAAAAGGCAGGGAAAGAATGAGGAAAGGAAGAAGGAAGGAAGACATAAAAGAAAATGGGAGAAGGAGAGATGATGAAAGGAAAGACTAGAGGAAAGAATAAAGGAAGGAGGAAAAGAAGGAGGAATAAGAAAGTAAGGAAAACAGGAGAGGAAAGGAAATAGGAAAATAAGGCAAAGAGGAAGGGAAGGGAAGTAGGAAGGGAAGGTACCTATTTTAGCTTATTGCTTTCTCTCTCTGTTTTCAACTGAGGGTTCTTGTGAGGGTTGAGAATGCAGGTTACACCCTTGAAAGTACTGGCCAATCAACTCCTCAAATTCAATTTTCTGTTGTCATCAATAGAATAATTTTACAACCAGGGTGCCCTTCTCTTCCCCTTCCCCCCAAAAGGTACTGGCAGTTGACTGTTTTCAGTAAATTGTACCTCAATATCCATTCTCACTAGAATCTTCAACAACATTATTCCTTTATCTTACAAAACTACTAAAAAAATTGCCTTCACCTGAAAAGTTTTTCTTTGCATTTACCTGCAAATGAAAATGGTTGTTAAAAAATCATGTATTAAACGTTCATGCAGCACTAAAAAAAAAGGGTTTCTGTACATTTGTTCCCATGTTCATTCTTAAATCAAACAAATAAGGTAAGACAAAGGAAGATTGAATACTGTACAGGTTCGCAGGTAACCTTTTTCATCATTCTGAATGCTTCACTAAGTTTTGTAACTCTGATACTGGACACCACTTGAATCTTGCTTCCACAGTACGAAAGAAACTTTCAAAAAAAAAGGCTCATCTTGCCTTGCTGAGCTGTCCAAGTGCATCAATGAAGTGTTCACATAATTAACGTACGTAGTTCATAGCACCAAACCGTTTGACCAGTCGGATAGGTTCCTAATACCACACATGCACATTCACACTTCTTTTCTGGTGTAACTATGATCCTACACAGATGTTTTATAAATTTGCTGTCTCAGCATTAAAAAATAAGTGCATCAAGTTTCTTTGTACATTCAAGTCACTTTCTAAGGCAAATTGTCTACTGTATGTACTCCCGACTGCTTTGGTATTTTGCTTCAGTTAATCGACAGTGGACATGGGTGTTCAAGCATGTGGACTGGTCAGTTCTGGCTGGAGTGAGTGGGCTTTCACTGGAAGCGTGCCTTAGACCAAAATTCTGCATGTTGAAAAAAAAAAAAAGGGGGGTTCTAGACTTCTGGATGGGGTGCAAACTACATGCATATTTGGCCTGTGATTGTTACAGTATGTCAGTATGCAGAGTTCAAAGTAAAGTGGAAAATTGCTGATGAGTGATTAGGCTGTACATCCCTTCCTAGACACATCCTGGTTTTTTTTTTTTTTTTTTTTTTTTTTTTTTCTCTTGAGCTAACTTAATTCTTTAAAAAAGGATCCCCATAGTGATAGCTCAAGATTAATACAAATTTAAAACTTTCTTCTCATGTAAGAACATAAGCAGACTGCAGTAAGCAATACATCTATTGCCATGAGACTAATGCAGACCTAATTATTTACTAGTTTCTCCTCCTACCCCTCTCTCTTTCTCTCTTTGCATTTCTTTAGAGGGCAAATGCCTCTACCTGGCAGAAGTCAGTTGGGGTTGCTAGTGCATGGTTTCCAAATGTTCAGCAGAGATGCAACTGGATCTGTATTTTCGCAGTAATTTGTACACTACTATGGGAAGACTGTTATTTCCCTTAGCAATCAACAAAGACTGAAAAATATTAGTGATTTGCATCACTGTGACACAGTATAGCATTTGGCAGGTATATAATTCAGCAGTTGAAATAGATGAGTTGAATTTTTAGAAAAGGTGTTTTCAAATTGAAGAATTTCTGAAAGCAAAGTTTCTTCTTGTGGTGCACGGTCTTGTTCTTACAGTTCAATCTTGCATGCAGGAAAAGATTCATCTTGCATAACAACAGTGCTGCTGCTTGCCAAAACCATGATGTTCAGGTCCTGCTGTTTCTCATGGGTCTCTTGATACCATTCCCTCATCACTTCTGAGTCATGGGTTGGGATTAATGTCACCTGCAATACAAAACAGAAGTTCTGATGAATGGACAACAGAAATAGTTGATAAACAAAATGTCTTTGCAAGAAGCCCCGGACAAAAAGTATGCTTCCCTTTCGGAAAGAGTGCGTCTTTATGCAATAGATACTTGAATAAATGGTTGGATAAAAGGAAATAAATGAACACGTAGGTAAGGTAAAATGACTGCAAAGAAGTAGTTTATAAAAATAAAACCTGTTGAGAGGCAGCTTTCCAGAGAAGGACCACGTTGTAATTTGCACTGATACTCTTTAAATTATGGGAAAATATTTTATTTACTTATTCATCATGATAGAAAGGTACATGAAGTTTCCAAATGCATGTAATTACTGTATAAAGTGTGAAACATATGCTTTTCTTCCCTTCTTACAAACTGTGACATTCCCAAACTTCGATATGTATGGTGTAGTAAAAAGATGAAACAGCCAGCTGGCCCTTTAGGCCAGTTCTGAACTGTTTTATTCACCAGGAACAGGTCTGAAGGGCCAGAAATGTGGGAGCAGCTGAGTGCAGTTCAGTTCCGTGCTTCACTCATGCATTCTGTCTTACCAACAGTGAAAGAAGGTGCCCAGCCTGGGGACTGCATCTCCTGGCAGCTGCCAGCTACTCCAGAGGTGCTCTAACTTCTCCTAGCTGTTTCCCAGAGAAGATTAAAATTCCAGGTAGAGATAAGAGTGAAAAACCTACCTGCATGTTACTCTCCCACTGCGCCTTGCCCTCCAGCAGGGAGTCCAGAACAGCCCTGCTTGGCTCCTCAGCCGCAGAATCATTCCCGCTCACCACATAGTAGGATGATCGCACCCTCTTGAAAAACTCAACATCAACATTCTTGCTATTGCTGTGGTTGGGAATATATACCAGATCCAGATACACTGGAGGTCCTGGAGGCACTGCTGTAGATTTTGTCACCTTTGTGTTCCCAGGTCCTTTGGAAACCAAACAACAAAAGACCTTATCACAGATTGGTTAAAAACATGCATTTATTAATTACTTATAATTATAACCGCTTATAACCGGTGAGATGTGTCTGACTATGGCACTACCCTCCTATATATAATTACAAGTTCCAGCTTTGTTGTACCTCAATTATGTCTGTAATGGGAGAAAAACCTGAATAACTGGAACTATATAATACAATAATAAATCACTACCACAAACAAAAAATTTGAACCTTTCCCGGTAAAATACTGCTATTACCCAGCAATTACTATGCAGGGCTGTGATTACTGAATTACCATTCAATAAATGATATTATTTTCCAGGTGAAGAAGAGCAGCTTTTTGAAAGTCTCGGGTATACAGGATTATAAAACCTAGGGTTACACAGGGAGCCATGCAAACTTGAAGGAGTCCTGAAATTTGAGCTAGATAGCAAGACATGATAGCTCAGGCTGCCCTACAGGTGATTTAGGAAGCTACTACACATGAGCAGAAGCAGGGTTGATGAGGACTTGAAAGGATGGAGAAATTAGTAAAACAATTCAGGGAACAGAGTCATGTGCTTGTTTGCTGGCTGTATCCCAGTTTGCATACACAAATTAGCCACTTTTCACAAAAGGTAGGGGGAAGCATATCTTTTCTGTTGCATATAGTATATAGAGTACTTATTCTAAGAAGAGTTTCAGTCAAAGGGAAATATAACATTTCAACATACTGAAAACACTACACTAAAAAAGGGGCTTTCCCTACAAACTAGATCTTGGTGTAAACTAAAAATTTGGATTTAAGCAGTGATTTTATCCAGATGATCACCATTTACAGTCCATCAGCTTTTTCGTGTTGATAAAGCTTGATAAACAATTATCTGAGAAATACACTCAATTTAGGGTCACACACTGTAAGGTCAGCAAAGTCCATTACAGTTGTCCAACACATGCTGCCACTCATCGTATGGAAATATGTCAAATAACAATAAGATTTACTGAATTAGAGAGTTTTACTATTGTTTTTTGTTACAAAAAATTCAATCACTTTTGATGATAAAAAATCTGTGATATTTCTTTTTGAATTGTGCATAGGAATACTGAATAAGATATTAGTTGTTACACTTCATACTTAAATGTCATTGCCAATAGAGCCCTGTCTTATCCCACCATGTACCTGAGAAGTATGCCTTAGGGAAGAAGAGTCACAGCAGCAAAATCAAAGTCTTTTCCAAATATTCCCTAATAAGGGTCTGCCAGAAACAACAAATTAGCTCTATGCCTCCTTCAGTTATCTAATTCATATTCTATTAATAATATTCTAATATCATGAATATTTATATTATAATATTCAGAATATTCTAATTCATATTCTATTGCTACTTAGAATATACAACAATTTTCTGTAGGTTTAATCATCATTGATGGCATAAAACTTTAACCAGATTATGTGATGTATATGCTTAGTTCACCAAAAGTGCTTTTATTGATGTTACAGTTTCTTTAAAATGCTCCTTTTAAAATCAATCCAGCAAAGTAGTAAGAGCATCCAAAGTTTGATAGTGACTTTGTCTTGCACAATATTAAACTGAATTAGTTTCTGTTAATGAGAATTTTGCCTACTTATTTTTCACAATGAATAAAGGGGTTCACTTTGCTGCTGATTTCACTTCACCTACAAAAGTGGCACTTTTAATTCTATTAGATGATCAACCACTTAGACAGCTAGTCTTAAATTCTTTCTGGTTTATGTACTCCCTAGGTAAACTGACACAACAATTTTCTCTGATTACAAAAGTAAAACTAGTGAATTTCATGCATTTACATGTGGCCTTTACACATTGAATTTATACTTCAAACTTGGGCTTTGAGGATTTGCCACAAACCACATTCTCAGCTGATATAAAGCTAAACTACACTGCAATGACTAACAAAATTAGTTACAATTGTTATTTGCCTTTACCTGTGGTTGCAGTCTTCGCTGACTTGGATGTTGTATTTGCTGCATTCTTGGTGTCTTTATCTTTCTCTTCCACTCGAGACTTTACCTCTGGATTAGAGATATTTTTCGTCGCCTTCTCCACAGAATCCTTCTTTTTTGGAGAAGCTGTTCTGGAAATTTTGTCTAAAGATTCTTTAATAGCTGGTTTTGGTGAAGCCACTTGCTTGGATTTACCATCACTTTTTTTAACGGGAGAAGATGACTTGGCCTTTGTGCCTTGCTTTTTTGCCTTTGTCTTTTCTTTGAGATCCTTCTTCAAAGGTTTACCTAAATTCTGATCAAGTGGCAGAGCTTCCGGATCAACCATGGTAACATCAGGGTGCCTAGGGGAAGGGCTGCGATCCTGCATCGGGACAGGAGGTGGGTCAATGTGTTTGTATGTAATTGTCTTGTCAGTTGGAATGGTTTCCGACTCATCTTCTGAGTCAATGTTAGCATCTGCAGTGATGGAGGGACACTCCTCGGTCTCGGGAGGAACATCCGAATCAGTTTGAGATGGGGCAGACTCACTCACAGATGTGGGAGGGGTCTCATCACACTGCCTCCCTTGCTGCTTTCCCCCAGAAGGTGGCTGAGCTCCTCCAGACTGAGTTAGAGGCTTCTCTTGATCTTGAGACTGTTCTTCACTTGCAAACCACTCTAGGGGGTTTGGGTTGATAAATGAGGGTGAAAGTTCAGTTTTGGGATGTTTATATTCACAAGAGGATACAAGGCATAAGTCAACATCTTGACGGGATTCTGCTAATGATTTAGTCGGAGTGAAATGTGCACTTGCTTCATAGGAATAGCAAGTAGCTTCAGGTGACCTGGTGGCATTCCCAGTCATCTCAAATGAATAATCTGTGGCTTCAGGTGAACCTGAGGCCTTCCCAGTTGTCTCACAGGAGTAAGCCATAGCCTCTGATGACTCGGTGGTTCTCCCAATTGTCTCATAGCAGTAGCCAATGGGTTCTGGTGATTTAGATGTTTTCCTTGTTGTCTCATAGGAGTAATCCATAGTATCTGGTGATCTGGTAGTTTTCCCAGTTACCTCATGGCAATAATCTGTGGTGTCAGGTGACTTGGTGGTTTTCCCAGCTGTCTCATAGGAATAATCTGTGCCCTCTGGTGACCTGGTGGTTTTTCCTGTTGTCTGATAAGAATAATCTGTGACCTCAGATGATCTCACATTTTTTGCAATTATCTCATAGGAATAATCTGTACCCTCAGGTGACCTAGTAGTGTTCCTGGTTATCTCATAGGAGTAATCTGTGCCTTCAGGTGATCTAGTAGTTTTTCTGGTTGTTTCATAGGAATAATCCACGGCTTGAGGTGATCTAGTGGATTTTCCAACTGCCTCATATGAATAGCTAATATTCTCTGGTGACCTAGCCAGTTGCTCTCTGGCCTCATATGAATAACTAAGTTCATCAGGTGACCTGCTGCTTTTCTCTGAATCTTCTTTCTCTGGGCTGAGTAAAGGTTCTGGACTGTGCTTTGTTAGGGGTTCCTGATAACCAAAGGCTTTGACAGAGGACACTTCTTGTGGCAACAAATGTGTGTGACTAGCAGATATCGCTTCTTTGATTGCAGGAGGTGAATCTGGAAAAGTCGGAGAATACAGAGGAGAAGATTCCCTTGGAGTTAATGGAGATAGGTCAGATTTTGGTGACAGCTTTTCTCCTAGGCTCTGCACTTTTTCTGAGGTAAAAGAAGAATATAATGACATATCTCTGTGTGCAACAGCACCTGAAAAAGTTTCATCTGGCAGTGGTGAAGCTACCTGGGAAGGTGTGTGAGCTGATGAAGTTGAGGACGAAGCTTCAATTTGAGAAACTGAAATAATTTCTGAAATATCTTTCTCTTGAGAGTAAGATGACTGCTCCACAGGTGAAATCTTCTGTGCAAAAGGAGACTCCTGTATATCTGAAGGGCTATAATCTACTTCTGTTGGTCCATTTTCAGATATATGGTGCATACTAGTGCCTAGAGCAGGATATTCTGGTGACTGCCTACTGAAGTCCATTGCTAAAGATTGATCAGGAGTCTCCTGACTGTATCCTACTGACATAGCTGACTGCTCAGGAGACCTGTGATCGTGCACTGGTGTTCTTGATTTTGCAGTTTTAGGTGAGAAATCTGGTGGAGAAATAGACATGGGCCTTGGGCACTCTTCTTTAGATGGAGACATTTCTGTTTCCTGAAAAGTTGTTGGTGTTTGTACAACTGACACTGAAAGGGAATCATCAACTTCAGTAGAGTGGGGAGAACCAACCTCAGCATGCAGAGATGGAGATACATCATCAGTAGTTGGCTCTGGAAATGAACTAGTGGCAACGGATGCTGTAGAGACAGAAGCTACTCCTTCTATATGGGAATAGGTGTCTTCTGCAACAACCTCATCAACAGGAGTTGCAGACTTGTCAGAAACAGTGCCTTCAGAGATTGACATTTTGGTATCTTCTTTTAAAGAGCCAAACTGACTGCTATCAACTTGAGTCGGTGAGAGATCACCTGCTAACTTCCGCTCATCCAAGACCAGTGAAGACTGAGAACTGCTGGGTTCTGTATCCTCCATTTTCCTTTCCAGGCTGAAACTTTCCTTAATTACCATAAACTCCATGCTTTTGTCATCTTGTTTTTCTTGGAAAAGGCCCACAGAGCTGGCTTCTGAAGCTGGGCTCATCTGAACAGGCGATTTTTCTTTTTCAGGTTTCCCCTCAGAAGGACTTTCATAATCTCTGGTAGGAGACCTTAAATCAGCACTTAAAAACATATCATAAGTGGTCTCTGAACCTATCAGTGGTGGACTGCGCAGAGGTGAGAGGACCTTTTCAATAGGAGATTCTGAATCTGGCACAGGCTCATCCATTGGGCTTATTCTGCATTTTTCAGATTCATCTTTGACTTCACTGAACTCAAAGCTAACAAGTGCTTCTGTTGATTTTTCACTGGTTTCAGAGGGAAGCTGACTGGACTTTTCATCAGTGGGAGACTGATAATAAGGTGTGTGGCCAGCACTACCAGCAGCAGACTGTGAGGGAGATGCTACTTCTAACGTTTTATCTTCAGGGCTTGCACAGTGCTCCTCAGCAATTTCTTGGTGTACATCTGGCAACCTAGCAACAGGGACAGACTCAGAATGGACCTTGATCTCGTTGGGAGTAAGTGAAAAGTTCACACTACGTTCACCCAGTGGTGTTTTGGCAACAGGTGACAGAGGGGACAAACTGTCAGCTGGACTCTTGACTGAACTACATTTTCCACCAACATCTTCTTGATATGGTTCTTTCATTTCTAATTTGGCAGTGCCATGGACTTCACCTTCTTTTTGCCGGTATACATCTTGGAATGCAGATTTGCAGAATTTGTCTTCCTCTAATGAAGAAGGTGGTGAGATGGTGGAAGCTGAGGCATTATAATCCTTACCTTCTGTGGCCTCTGTTTTGGATCCTTCAGATAATCCATTAAAAGCATCAGGAAGTGGAGAAAGTTTAGGTCTGCCAAACTCTTGAGAGTACAATGATGTCTCATACTTGGTAATGTTCACATACTCCTGAGAGGGTGACTCACTTTCCTCATTGTTAGTTTCATCACTCATGACATCTCGGGGTGTTGACATTTCATCCATTGGAGTTGGCTCACTGGATATTTCAATGGTGGACTGTGTGTAACCTGAAGTAGCAGTGAATTCCTCAGGTTGATCTTCTCGATTTTCTTCATCTGAAACAGTGGCTTCACTTTCTGAACCACCAGGCAGTGTCTCATCATGGATAGAAGAGGCTGGTTCAATTACTGGAGACTGGGACTCTGAGCGTTTAGTTGGTGTAATTACGAGTAAGCCATATTTACCTTCAGCTTCACCTGATTCTGCAGCTTTGTCTACCACAGCCATCACATAATCTTCTTCAGCTTCTATTTTTTCATTTTCCTCTTCATCTCTGATGTCTTCTGCTTTGTCTTCCTCATCTTCTTCAGTCTCTTCAGTTTCTGCCTTTTCTATGGCTTCTTCTCTGTCTTCTTCAGCCCGTTCATCGGATGCCTCATAATCTGCCTTTTCAATGTATTTTTCATCTTTAATGTTAGTGTGTACTTCAGTCATCATTTTTCCTGAGCCACTTGCAATTTTTCTTGATTCTTCTATATATGCTTTTGTGGCATCCAGATGTGTCTTTTCTTCTTCATTTTCATCTCGTTCTTCAGCTTCTTCTGTCTCTGCCTTTTCTTCATAATCTCCTGCTTCGGATGATTCCTCCAAGCCCGTTCCCTCATCTTCAAACTTTTCATTGTCATCAACCCTGTGCTTTTCCACAGATTCCAATTCTTCAGGTGTCTGTTCACACTCACCCTCAGCCTCTGTGGTAGTTATGCCTTCATCAGAGGACTCAGCAGGCCCTTCATTATCCAATTTTTCTTTGTGTATTTCAAAGGCCTCTTTTTGTAATGTGTCATTGAGTTTCAGTTCATCCTTTATAAGTGCACCTTGACCTTTTGTTTCTTTTATTGTTTCTACTTCTTCAGCTTTTAATTCCTCAAAATCCTTTGTTAAATCCTCTGGTGAAGACATAAGGGACCTCTCTGCTTCAAGCTCCTTTCCACCGGTTGTAACTACTGCAGCTGCTACAGTTGCGGCTCCAACTGCGGCAAGGGCAGCTTGTGTTCCACTGATTTTGAGATCCTTCTTCACAGTTTTAACTTTTCCTTTTTCCTTTGGCTTTCCAACAGGTGTTGCTTCTTTTTTAGCAGGTTCCTCCTTCTTCTGTGGTTTAGGCTTTGCTGCTGGCTTTTTGGCTTCATTTGAGGGAGCAGTAGTCTTCTTTGTTTCTTTAGGAATCTTTTTAATGTCCTTTTTGGCTTCTTTGTCGTCTTTCTTGATTTCCTTTTTCTCTTCTTTTTTAGCTTCTTTCTTAGCATCTTTTGGTGATGCTTCTTTCTTTATTTCCTTTTTAGTTTCCTTCTTCTCTTCCTTTTTCACCTCTTTCTTAACTTCTTTCTTGATCTCTTCTTTTTTTGGTTTTTCTTCTTTTTTGATGGGTGTTTTCTCCTCTTTTTTAGAAACCTCTTTCTTTGATTTTTCTTTTTCCTCTTTCTTTTCTTCAGGTTTTGCTTTGATTTCTTTTTTCACTGCCTTCTCCTTTGATACTTTTGGTTTTACATCTGTACTTTGTTTTTCAGAAGTTTCAGATTTTGCTAGTTGTTCTTCTTTACTTGTGGTTTCTTTTTCCACCACTATTGGTTTGGTCTCTACTTTTGCTGGTTTTTCTTTTTTAACTGGAAATTTTTCTTTGCTTTCCAGCTTCTGAGTCTTTTCTGGTACTGGACTAGGCTTCACAGGCTCTGGTGTTTCCTCTTTAGATTCCTTTCTGACAGGCTTATTTGGTGGTGTCTTTGCAGCAGGCTTGAGACTCTCCTTGCTGTCTGTTCGTTGTTTCAACTTTGCTTGTTTCAAAGCTGGACTTGCAATGTTCCCAGTCAAGTCTTTTTGTGTAACCACTGGTTGTTTAAGGAAGTCTAAGTGTTTGAGTTTTTCTAGTCCTTCTAGAATATTATACTGGGTGCTGTTTCCAGGAAACAGAACTCGGATTATTTTTTCTGCAGGATTAGCTGGATGCCACACAATCAGGGATGACACAGAAGTGAAATAGGATAATGGAATGTCTAGTTCTTGGCCATTTGGTAGCAGGAATTCAGCTTTATCTCTGCTAGTACCACTCCACTGCTGCATAAAATATTGCATCTCTTTGCTACTTTTGACAGGATTAAGCACATACATCTCAAGTTTGCCAACTCCCATTTTCTGAAATAAAATTATGGGGTCAATGGTATTTCCTGTATTTCTGAAAAGAGGTTCTGGTTTCATAGACAATTTGTTTAAATACTGGAGAGTAAAACAAGCTTCTTCTACACTCCTTTTTACTCTAAAATTAGGATCCAGGTTCTTCAGGTTCTCAGGTACATTAAGAAATACAACCCCTAAATCAGGTGAGATCAGATTTTTCATCCAGTCGCTGTTGGTAGTAGACCCTTGAGACTGTTCTTCTTCTAGTTCAGCTATCTTTCGCTGAAGCATGCTATTGATTCCTGGCAGATTGTCATCTCCAATGTGAGTAAGCAGAATGGAATCTACCCTGTCCAAGTGACGGATAAGTTTCCAAAAACAAGACTTTCTTTCGGATCCTCCATTGATAAGCATATTGAATCCATTCACTGCAAACAATGCAGAGTCACCTCTTCCTCCTGGGAAAATGTAACAGCAGGGTTTGGAGAGTTTCAAGAACCCTCCTGAGGTTGGAGGTTCCAAAATGTCAAAAGGTGATGGCACTTCTACTGATTCTGACAGATACTCAGTGAATTCAGAGAGTCCTTCCATTTCGGGCAATATAGAAGATGAGTTGAGTTTAATGTTTATAAAGTCTTGAAGGTTGTGTCTGTCAAGGTTGGAATTCTTCCAGTCCCCTTCCTCGGGGCAGAAGAGAGTTAGGCTGGCTTTGTTGGCAGGGTGTGTGGTGCTCAATAATTCACCAATCTAGAGTTGTAAAATAAAAACACAAGAAGATGCACACAAATTCATTATTTTTTTTAAAATGACAATTAATGTTGGAACATAATACTTCCTGAACAGTTAGAGGTTTCCATTTCCTTCTGCACTGGTGAGTACCCAACCCAGAAGTCAAAGTAACCTGTTACCACAATTGGTTTACTGCTGTATTTTTTAAAACACAATGGAAGATCTTATTTCTGGTCACTACTGCCCGAAGAACAACAGTAACCAAGGATTCCCCATCCCTCCTCCACCCTTAATGAAGGATAGTACAAACATTTTTATTATGAGGGTATGAGACTAATGTAGAGTGAACTGCCACTATATCTCTACCATTAGCTCACATCTACAGAAAAGAGCACAACCTCTTAACAGTCAGGGAGTAACTGCAACATGGAGGAGGCCAGCATCCTCCCAGGGACATCTGACATCCTTTCTCCTTTTCTCATGGGATATATTGCACCACACAATAATTACTGCAGGTCTTTCTGCAGGCTAACTCCTGAAAAGCCAGTACTGCTCTCAGATTTATCAAAACTGGCGGCAGAAAAGTTTCTCAGCACACTGACCATGAGATGGCGGAACTCAGGGTCCTGGCTGGAGGAAGCAAAACAGTAAGCAGGCCTAGAATCCTGAATGTTGACCTCTTCAAGGACCTACTGAGAGGAATCCCAGAGCTTAAGGCTCTAGAACACACAGGGGCCAAGAGAGATGGTCAATACTCAAGCATCACTTCCTCCAGTCTTAGGACCAGTATATTCCTGTGAGCAAGAAATGAAGCAATAGGGGCAATAGACCTGCATAGATGAGCCAGATGAGGTTCTAGCAAATCTCAAACAGAAGAAATAAATTTACAGGATGTGGAAAAAGGGACAGGTCACATGGGAGGACTACAAGAACATTGTCAGAGTATGAAGGGATGTGAAAAGGAAGGCCGAGGCCCACTTGGAATTGAGTTTGGCACGGGGTATCAAGGACAACAAGAAGGGCTTCTACAAGTACTTGAGCAGTAAAAGGAAGATTAGAAAAAACAAGAAGCCACTGCTGAATCTGATGGGTGTCCTGGTCGTGGAAGACACAGAGAAGGTGGAACTACTTTTCTGCCTCAGTCTTTACTGCTGTTGATGGCCCCTAGGAATTTCACACCTTAGAGGTAAGAAAGGAAGGCTGGAGAAAGGAAGACCTTCCCTTGGTCACAGAGGATTGGGTTAGAGATCAGCTAGAGAGAATACCCATAAATCCATGGGCTCTGATGGGATGCAACCATGGCTGTTAAGGGAGCTGGCAGATGTTAAAATCATGCAGAACAGGATAGGTGCCTGATGACTGGAGAAAAGTCAATGTTACTCCCATCTTCAAAAAGGGCAAGAAGGAGGACGCAGGAAACTATCAGAGAGTCAGCTTCACCTCTGTACCTGGAAAGGTGATGTAACAGTCACTGTGGAGGACATCACTAAGCATGTAAAAGAAAAGAGGGTCATCAGGATTCATCATGATGGATTCAAGAAGGCAAAATCATTTTGACCAACCTGATAGCCATCTGTGATGGCATGGCAGGGTGGGTCAATGAGGGGAGAGCAGTGGATGTTGTCTACTTCAACTTCAGCAAGGCTTTCAATACTGTCTCCCACAACATCTTAATAGGTAAGCAGCTCAGGATATGTGGGTTAGATGAATGAACACTGAAGTGGATCATGAACTAGCTAAATGGCAGAGCTCAAAGGGTCAGGACCAGTGGATTAGAATTCAGCTGGAGGCCTGTAGTCAGTGACATTCCTCAGGAATCAATACTGGGTGCAGTCTTATTCAACTTGTTTATCAACAACTTGGATGAAGTGTTAGAATGTACCCTCAGCAAGTCTGACAACATGAAACTGGGGGTAGTGGCTAATGTCATTCAGCGATACTTCGGTGGCTGGAGAGTTGGGTGGAGAGAATGAAGTTTAACAATTCAAGTGTAGGGTCCTGGACCTGGGGAGGAATAATCCCAAGTACCAGTACAGGTTAGGGGCTGAACTGCTGGAAAACAGCTCTGTAGACAAGGACCTGGGAGTCCTGTTGGATAAGCTGACTATTATCCAGCAGTGTATCCCTGTGGCCAGAAGGGGTATCCTACAGTGCACTGGGAAAAGCATGGCCAGTAGGTTGAGGGAAGTAATCTTTCCCCTCTACTTTCCCCTAGCGGGGCCACATCTGCAGTACTGTGTTGAATTCTGGTCTCCACAGTTCATGAAAGAGAAGGAGCTGCAGAAGAGGATCCAGTGGAGGCCACAAAAATGATGAGGGGTCTGGAGCATCTTTCTTATGAGGACAGACTGTGGGAGTTGGGCCTGTTTAGTCCAGGGTAGTCTCAGGGGATCTCATTAATGGATAAAAATATCTCAAAGGCAGTTGGTGCCAATCCCTTTTCAGTGGTGTCTGAATGGGATGAGGACCAATGGCCATAAACTAGAAGACAACAAGGTCCATCTCAGCATGAAGAAGAACTTTTCATGGAGGGTGTCAGAGCATTGGGACAGGCTGTTGAGGGATGTCATGGAGTCTCCCTCTCTAGGGAGACTCCCTCTCCAGTTGGATGTTTTCTGTGTAATCTGCTCTAGGTGACCCTGCCTTGGCAGGGGTGTTGGACTAGATGATCTCCAGAGGTTACTTCCATCCCTAACAATTCCACGATTCTGTGATTAAGAAATGAGTTATTACTTCGGAAATGGAAACAGCTACAAGTTTTTTGGCCATTCACTCCAAGAAAGACACTGGAGGTGTTGGAGTGTGTCCAGAGAAGGGAAGCAAAGCCAGTGAAGGGTTGGGAGCAGAAGTCCTACGAGGACCAGCTAAGGAAGCTGGGGTTGTTTATCCTGGAGAAAAGGAGGCTGAAGGGGGGAACTTATCAGTCTCAACAATTACCTGAAAGGAGGTTGTAGACAGGCAGGGGTTGTTCTCCCAAGTAAGAAGTGATAGGATGAAAGGAAATGGTCTCAAGTGGCATCAGAGGAAGTTTAGATTGGGTATCAGGGAAAATTTGTTCCCTAAATGGGTTGTCAAACACTTGACCAGGCTGCCCAGTGAAGCAGTGCAGTCACCATCCCCGGAGGGATTTAAAAGATGTGTAGATGTGGTGCTTGGCGACATGGTTTAGTGGTAGACTTGGCAGTGTTGGGAAAAGGTTAAACTTTATGATCTTAGAGTTCTCTACCAACCCAAATTCTGTGAATCTGTATTTTTCAACCTTAACAATTCTAAGAATCTCTCATTCTAAGTTTTGTATTTCTGAGACTACAACATACAGGGCTAAAGAAAGAACAAGAAAAAAAAACCAAAACAACAAACCAAGACAAAACAAAAACAAACAAAACCAAACACGTTGGGTTAAAAATGTTCTTGTCACTAGTTTGATTTAAAATTCATGGACCACAGAATTTGAAATCTGTAAGAACTCCATTAACTTTGATAGCATTTGTTTACATCCTAGTACCAATACCAACTGCCTCAATCAAAGCCAAGAATAACTTCTATGATACAGTTTGAAGAGCTGTTTTGTTTTCCAGTTTGAACTACAAAACAATATTTAATGGTCCCAGATAAAAAGACTTATACAAAAAGTATTACATATTTTATACCTTATTCCAGTTTCACAGATACTTTCATTTGACTTTTTTTTTTTTAACTGACAATTCAGTTAAATGTAGCCCATTTCTGTTCTATTTGCTCTTAACAAAGAGAGTATTAAATGTCTTTAAAGAAGTAATTCAGATATAAAATGTCAGTGAAAAACATGCCAGCACACTATCATGGAAAATAACGTAACCTTTTCTACAGAGGCTCTATTGTGAATCCAAGCTGTAAGAATCATCTCATAAGGATAATTCTACAGCTGAATAATTGGAATTCTTGGACCACAAGCTGTATCAACAAAAGACATTAATATATAAAAGGCTAAAGATGTTTGACTGTATTAGATCTCTTTGGGCCTCTCTGTGTGTAGGTCTCACTTCCTTTCTTTGTGTTACATAACTTATTTTCAGCATTTACCCAAAAGAGGACTCAACAAAGACTCAATAGCTGTTAAAAAAAAAAGAGTAGTCCAATAAACTGATAGATAAAGCTGAAAATAAATATTTTCTACCTTCTTTTATCATCCTTTGCTGAGAGTCCAAACCATTTGACAGGAGTATAAACAATCTCACCCTTATATCAGACATGACCCTCTCTGAAAGGGAGCAAATATAAAAACAAAGCAAAAATAATAAACAGAGAAAAGGTTGAAGGATAAGGACAGTAAGGTAATCATTCCTATTGCCTAATGGTGAAATGTAAAAAGAGGGTCAGTACAGAATACAGTTCTGAAATGGATTTAAAATCTCAATGATATGTGTCTGGTCAGGGTTGAAAAAACATTACTAGTGAGAGTGAAATGTAGTAAAAAAATCACTTTCTTTGAATGAATAAATACAAGTCTGCTTCATACATAAGGAGATAACTTCAGGACAGACTCTCATATAGAGCCAATTTTCTGTCTAGATAAAGAAATCATACGGTAATATAGTGGGATAATGAATTTACTGCACCAAGGTTTGGGGTTAGTCCTCTTCAGTTTATATTATATTATATCTGCATTTATGCTCCATACTTCTAAATTCTGACTCTTTGCTCCTAAAAGTTGGCATGCATAATGCAGACAGTGTTATGCCACTGGTAACACAGGTCAATGAAAAGTTGAACTAGAATAGTTCCAGACATCAATCATAATTGCTAGGAACAGCAAGTTCAGAAATGTCCCAGGAAAGGTTTCAATAGATTTGTGTTTCTTATGGTGACACTAGGGATATCGACAGTTGCACTCATTGGTAAATGGAGATGTAACCACTCCTTCTCCTGCCCAGATTCAAAATCATTCTGGCAGCAAAGAAATGTACCTGTGAACCTGACTGTCTTTTCAAAAACTGAGAGATATCTGTTGAGAAATTCGTAAGCTCTAAAGGTGTCACAGCTGGTGAACACAAACAGCAAGTTGGCTGCTCAGAGAAAACACAATATTGTTTCCTAACCTGAACCACAAAGGTTTTCCTGTTCTAACTATTGTTGAAGAAGCAGGGGACTGTGACATTTTAAACATTCCAGCATGGGAGAAATTGAAAAATCTACTTTTAGGCTTTGCCTGAAGAGAGTTCTGCATGTTAGCGATGGATTTCTGAATGAGACTTTACACGAGTATCTTCCAAAGGATGTTTACTTATTTGTATGCATATTACTTGGTCATAGTTCAAGTTTGGCCGAGTAAAAACTGGGCAGACGCCAGAAACAGTATACTTTATGCAGTGTTCATTAACCATGCTTACAGAATCATAGAATAGTTTAGGCTGCAAAAGACTCTCGACACTGCCAAGCCCACCAGGATTAGGAGAGCATATGAATTCACTAATCTCATGGCTACTCAGAAGAACACTAATCACTTTTTCCTGGATCTTTTTCCTATTTTTTTTCCAGTTTTTAAAAAGAATCACACACACAAATAGCAGTATTGCAAACGTGAACTTTTTTTGGTTTTGTGAAAACTTGTGAAAACAGAGAGACCCTGAGGCTTCAGAAACAACAGGCTAAATGCCAATACTTGCCAAGAGCCATGCCAGCTGGCTGGGGAGCACACTGCCAGTAGCAGAGACGAGTCAAGTGAGCCTTACTCACGGCCCATGGGAGTATGCACTGCACACCCACTACTGTGGCAATCCCTCAGCAACTGTAACTCATGGTCAACCCCCACCCTTTTGCTTTCTTACCAACAGTTTCGTTTCCTAATGGTAATGGTAGCATTTGCCTCTAGTTTTTCATGTATCACAGAATCACAGAACCAACTAAGTTGGAAAAGACCTCTGACATCATTCAGTTCCAACCTATGTAGTCATATAGTGATTATGTGTCGCTAATTAGACAGAGATGTAAGGAACGTGGGTTTGTAATTTCATAGTAAAGTAACTCTGAGAAGTGCCAGTGAGTTTTAGGTCTCATGCATGCTTCAGAGAGCAGGAACCCAGCTTTTTCCCCTACCTAAACATAGGCTGAATAAAAAGGCTTTGGGAGTAGATCACATGGGTACAATAAGGTCACACAGGAGCTCATGCAAACTTTGCTTTCTCACTGCTGAACTTTCAATGCTCAGTCCACTGACATGCTACTAATTAATACTGGAAACTAAATTCCTAGGGATGCAGCACTACAGTTTATTTAAATATATACTTTACACAGCGGCCAAATTAAGTGTGACAGCTTGTTTACTATGGATTCTTGCCCTATGGGAGCTTTCAGACACAATGCATTAAAGAAGACAGCAAAATAACAAGTCATGAAACAAATGGCATTAAATACTCGTATACTTCATGCTTCTCTTTTTGGTATATAAAAATCACAAGTTTTATGGACACATTGGCCAAATTTTAAACACTAATATAAAGATGTTAAGCAGGTAGATGGTGTAAAAAAATACAACTATTCCAACAGCCACCCTCTGTCTTGTTAATGCCACCTGTTATTTAGCTGCCACAAGGCAAGAACCTGCTTTGACTGCTTTGTATGTGCACCTTAAATGAACAACCTGTATACTTTAAACACATTTAAGCACTATCTCCTTTCACTGTTAGAAGTTCCTTGATTTTCTCTTTCTGGAAGTGACAATTCAGTTCCTCAGATTAAAATTTAATGCTTTCGTTGAGCAATTCACATGAAATCTAAAGTAAAATAAATAAATGTTTTGAAATAAAGCCTATAATGAAGAGTGAAGAGCAGCAGCATCAGGTTGCCTATTCTAACTCTACCAGATAGCCATTTTGAGTATTCTAGAAATGGAACGTACGGAAGATACTTTTCTAAACTCACCTCTTGATCAGTGAAGATCTCAATGAAGTTCTGGAAGGAGAAGGATCCTGACTGAAGAATGAGTTCTCCTGTGTTTTCGAAGCACTGTCCAGTTAGAACAAGGAGTTTGTGCCTTGCAGCATCTGTGATCATTAAGCGCACCTACAGCGAAGGAAATACATCAGTAATGGGAGTTACCATGTGTTTTTATACTCCACTGAGACCATACAGATTATCTCTCCTAAATTAAAACCAACATCTGGAGCAAGACTGTAAAAACATTATCAACTTACAGTGCTGGCTACAAAAGGCAACGAGAAAGGTGGAAAAGGGAAAAAAGGAGGGACATGATGTAATTATAAAGAAGGTCTGAAGAATAAACCAAACCAAAACCGGCAAGGAGCAGAACGGAATACAATTTGAATGAAAAAACAATTTTTTCATTGAACAAACATTAATACACAAGTGTAACACTTCAACAGTGCATCAGGACAAACTTGTAAACTGTTTAAAAGCAGATGCTTGTTACTTTACTTGACCCTCACTACAGCTACTAATCATGCTTGTTTACCACCCCCAGGGGGGAGATTTACTTTCATGATAAGAGAAAACCATATATAACTCCATATATATATACATATATATATGTACACACACACATTTCTTTGTGCTGAATTTAACTTAAGAACAAAACTAAAAAAAGCCTGTGTAAGATTCTGTACCACTGAATAAATATTTTGCGCATACTTCAAAAGTCTTAGCGAAAACTGAAAAATCAATTCAGTCTATAAGCCATGAATTTCAAGTGCACTAATTCCTCTGTTAAGGAGGAATTAAATTAAACTTGAATAACGATTCTAGAACAAGACTATCCACATGCTAAACTAACTGAGCAAATGAGCAGAGTTCATTTGGAACAACTCCACATCATATTGCACACAAGCTCCATCTCCATTGAGATGACACAATCACATCATCTCTCTGATCAAGATATTCTTTCAATTTTTTATATTGGTTGTTAAGAAATCAGTTGTTCTTAAATAACTAATGCTAATGCCTGGGAGGCTGAGTCAGGAAGGCTTAACCTGAATCTCTGCTGAACAGCTCACATTTTCAGTACAAGTAGAAAAGAAGCACTGGAGACTATCTAAAAGAATATCCCAACTCTACCACATTTTCATTGTTATTTCACTAAATACATGACCCTGATGCTGAGCAGCATGAAGTTCCTTTAATTAAATGTAAGACTAATGTTGGTCTGTCACTAATTGCACTAATTATAAATTCTTAAATATGCTTGATGGATTGAGTGTATCTATTTCTATTTTAGACAAAAATACAGATAAGTGCATCCGTCGCTCTAATGTATATTGCTCAGATCTTGTCTGTTTTAGCTGTATTAAAACCATCAGAACTGGTTTCCTCTTCTGTGTTTTCTGTTGTTGCTGGCAGCAGTACTCATCACTCTGGCAACTTTTGTGTAAGCTCACCAGGTCTTCCAACAGCAAAACTATTTCCTGATGTGTGAATCACTGATATGTGACTGTCCCATAATTCCCCTTCAACCTATTAATTAATTGATTATAAAGCACATTCTACAGAGCTAGCAAAGTATGGCAAGAGAAAAGTAAAAAAAAGCTTGGAGATTACAGAGAATGATACACAGGGAAGATCTTAAACTCTATGTCTGAGTACAAGCAGGGCTTCCTGAAGGGCTACCAGAAATTTGTCTCCTGATTTCAAGACCGCTCAGTTTCAGAAGAAATACTGCAAGGTGACCATTCTGTTCAGTTTAACTGTTAGTTAAAGTACCAAATTGTTTGAAAGAAGAGCACAGCCTTCTGACTGAGGTGGAAGATCAGTGTTTTCCCAGACTTATGATACAGTCCCAGGAGCAACAGAGAAGGGACTTACTAAGAAGGAATTAAATTCATGGGGTTTCAAAACCTTGTTTTCCTTGGGAAACTTGAATGTTCTTCCCTTTGGAAGGTATTTTGGCATTTGATAGAACATGACAGGAGCTTTGCGTAGAAGTACGCTTGGTTTGTTTTTTGTTTGGTTGTTTTTGTTTGGTTGTTTTTGTTTGGTTGTTTTGTTTTGTTTTTTGTTTCTCAATGAATACTTTTGAGTTCCTCTTCTGGTGAAGTCAGAGCTTCATGGTATATCACTGTGTCCCCAGATGCAATCTGGAAACTTCTTGATATGTGAAATTAAGTTTTTCATTTGCCATTCAGGGCAGAGCATGTCTACTTCAACCTCTGATTTAATTCTTCTGACTCTTCTTCACTGTCTCTTTCTGGATTGTGTCCAGTCAGAACCTCGCTTTGCCAGTGAAGTTCAAATCTCAGCTTGTACCTCCTGACTGTGACCAGTTTGACAAGGTGAAAGTAAAGAAAAGATTGTCTCCTAGAGTCTAGTGAAATGAAATAAACTGTAATGTAGCCAAACAGCTTCCAGAGCCAAAGGAGTAAGGCCAGGGTTCGGAAGTTATTAATGGGCCTCAGATCATACTCTTCCATGTGGTCATCCATCAAAAAAATGACAAGAAACACAGACAGAAATAGCATTTCCCTGCTTTTGGTAGTTTCTTTGTCTCTTCTACTCCTCCACATGCGCAAACACATTATAGGTTTATACTCTGTATGAATGTAATGAGAGTTGCTACCCAGGTGACCTCCTTGTCCTTATCAAGCATCTCTAATGGCTTGTAAGATATTTTCATGCATTGGTTTTTAGTGAATGAGATGCTATTAAGATGACTTTTAAACTTTTGTAACTTCAGAAATTTCATTTTTTTTGGAGTACTTTCTTCGGTTTGCATTTAGCATTACTTAAAATTGGTAACTCAATGATTTTTCACCACATACCACAAGCAGAACTGCCTCATTTCCCAAAACAAATGATATTGTGGCAGCATTTCCCAGCAGAGGCCAACAATGCAATTATCCCTATTATTTCAACTTTGTCTCACAAGCTAAATACATCAATTTTGTCTTTGAGCTACACAATTAGTTCCTTGACTCTACTGAGCTCATAGTGAATTGGCAGTCTCTTTTTAGGCACTCTACAGAGTCCATTAATGATGTCACATGCTTTTTGAAGGACAGATGGATCAACCTAGTCGATCTATTACCAACTATCACATAGTTGGTAACTCCTCTCAAAGACCCAAATCTGTCCCTGGGCATCCTCAGGCACTTTCTCCACAAGTAAAACAGGCATCCAGAACTAATGAACAATGGAAAAGCAGAAGGAAAGCATATGAAGTATCACCACAGTGGCCTCCAATGTATCAGGAAGAGAATTTGGTGCCTTATGAGAAAAGGAATGCTTGGATCAGAAGTATGTTTCTCTGCTATGACTCTGACAATTTGTCAGGAGTCTGGGAAGCCAGGGAGAAAAGCTAGGCATGGCTGATGTTTCTCATATTTGCTTCTAATATCCCCTTTCATTCCCACTTAGGACCTGCTCTAAGTCTGCTACAGCTCTGAAAGACAGTACTGAAATTTTTCAGTAACAAAGCTGGAAGGCAGTGAGTGATGCTCTATAATCATCTCAACTACATCTGCTTCAATACTCTCATCATGTTCACTTAATGGAGCTTTTATGACATGTTGAAAGAAGTATTTCTGACTTACCTCAGTACTAACTGCTTCATCTGAGGGATTGATGAGGACTACAGTTTCTAAGATATCACTTCTGTGGTGAAGAATCTTCTGACCTGCAAGCACANAAAAAAAAAAAAGAAATTAAATTCAACCATCATGGTGTAAACCACTGGTTTCCATAAGGTTTTTGTATCTCTCACTGTGCAACAGCTCTCTGGTTACCCAGAGCAGTACCCTGGCCACAGCAACTGATGCACTGCTCATGTCTTCAGAAACACCTGTGGCATGTGGTCCTGTGGCCCAGAAACACCATTCCGGAAAATTCAAGGTAATAAGAACTAACTGGCAATAGCACTAGGTCCTGTCCTTTCCCCTGGCTGGAAGAGTACCCATAACTCATCCTGGTCTCACAAAGAAGGTGTAAATAAGGGACTGAGTAACCATCATCAGCTGAGCATCTGGCCCTGTATTGTCACTGATAAACCAAGCGAACACACTGCCAAAAGTCCCCTTTCAGCCTTCCACTGGTATTGATTAACACTGGGACACTGTGCAAAGTTCCCTGTGGGAATGGTTGGACACTTGCTGTGCTGTCTTGCTTTGTCTTCCTTCTGCTCACAAAACCCGTAGCAAGCAATGTCAGGCAACAAGAGTAAAAGGGCATACAAATAACATTTAGATCCTGAAATAAAGTCTGTGGAAGTTTGGAGCAGCCTCACAGCACACGGTCCTTCATACTTAGTCGTTCTCTGTATTTAGTAGTGATATTCATCTGACCAGGAGTGGATGCCAGAAAAACACAACAAAACTGTTGATTTTTTCCATCCTTATGTTAATTGACAAGTTCTTATCACAGTCTCTTTCTGTGAGAACTGCAGTGAAATTAATTAGAAGCCATATTGTCATTCAGAAATCCAGAGTGGTAATTAGTCCAAAAAACCAGAAGAGCTGTCCCTTCTGAGCAAACTGCTTGGCTGCTTGGTGCAGTATTAAACAATTAAAATAAAAGGGAGTATGAGGGACACAGAACAAGTTACCTATTTTCCAGCTTACAAAAACTCCCCTGTCAAAGACATAAATTAATGAGGCTCAGGATGGTCAGGCTTAACGGAGCTCTGCTTGCCTGAGGGCATCGTGTGAGAGCATGTGCAGCCACCTATTCCCACACTGTTCCCAGCTTGGGCAGAATCAGTGCTGCCCTGGCTCTGCCCTGGGCAGACTCACCTCTGTTGGCCTTGAGCCCTGCCTGCCCCAGTAATGCCCTCCTCCTTCTTACTGACCTGCCTGTACCACTCCTGCTCACTGAGCTCCCACTGAGCTGAGTCTTGCTGCTGTTGCTTTGGGAACTCTGTAAATGTATAAGCATGCAAGCTTACAGTCAAATGACAGAAAGTGAAGGAGAAGGAAAAAAAATAGTGCTCTCAAGTAAAATGTGAGATGGGGCTGTAGTCTATCCTCTTGTGCATGATAGTGACTAGAGATTCAGACTAATTAGTTTGAAGAAACCTAGATTTCTTAAAATATATCCATTTTGCTATACTTCCTTGAAAGAAGGAGACAGACTATATATTACAAGAGGGGAGGAGAGCAGGTCTCTCTCTTGGCAACATCCAGTTCCGGCACTACCCTTTGTGATTCAATTTATTTTTATAGCTTTGCTTCCTTGCCTAACAGGAATGTACACATAAAGCTACACTCAATAACACATCCAGATGGTTGTGTTGCTGCAGACTCCTGCAGAAAATGTGCTATGCTCTGATATTTCAGTTGTTCTGCAGATTTCCCTTAAATTAAGAGATCAGGTAGAGTTCATTGAATCTAGTCTGCTAAGGAAACAAAAGAAATCATCACCCTTTAGCTGGCACAGAAATTTCTTCCTTAATAGATGGTGACACTGAGCACATACTTTGCTTCAGGCCAGACTAAGCCTCATATATCATTAGACATTAACACCTTAAACACAGGTAGAAAAAAAATTCAATTAGCCACAGTAGCCACATGCTAAGTTAGACAAACATGCACAGTGTGCACCTGGCTCAAGGAACACACTTTGGACTTGACTGAAGCTGCTCCAAGTCATGCATCTGTGGAGCTGGGAGAGATTTAACCTGAGCAGTCACAACTCCTACTGACCCACACCAGTGGTGGTTACTTACATCCTATAGTCTATGCTCCCATGGGCCAGACACCCAGCTCTAGCGCTTGCATGAGTTCATGGGCCTTGAGACTGATTTCTAGAGGCAACCATGCTGATCTGCACCAAATACACGGTGCCCATTCAGAGAAGCATGAGTGACTGCCTCCCTTTACAACTCCTTGGCATCAAGAAGTGCTTATCATACAGGGTGGGGACCCAGCACTGGCAGGGTGTGAGTCACTACGAAGGCTCCCATCCCAGAGAACACCCAGGAAGTTTGTAGTTACTTGCTGGTATCAGCAACATGGTCCCATGTCGCTGCTTGAGAGGTTAAAAAAACCAACCAACCAACCAACCAAACCCAAAAAACCAAAAACCAACCAAACAAACAAAATCAAAACAAAAAAAAACAAAAAAAACCAACAAACAAAAAAAAAAAAAAAAACAAAACCAAAAACTTTTTAAAAGTATTTGAAATTTTCTAAGAGCAACACAGACTTGCTGCCCAAGTTGATGCCCTGAGATGCTCAGCTGGAGTGAAAGAAAGTCCCCCATAGGAACAGTTTTATTGGACAGAAATTAATTACCACAGGGTGGGAGCAGAAAGCTCAGCAACAGCATTTCACGAACTGGCAAGAGACTGTGACTTACTAAATCATAGATGGAGTGGGAGAATTGGGGGCTTGTGTGGAAGATCTGGGGTTGTTTTAATTTTACTGGATTTCTGCAGCCCCTTTCTACATATGTGACAGATCATTGCTATGATGAGACAGGAAGAAAGGGAGGAACTTCCAGTTTGCACAGAAGTGGCTGGGAGGATAGATTTTACCAATTTATAGTTAGTAGGAAGCAAGTCAAAGCCCTATCTAAAGATTTTCATACATAGATACTATTCATGTTTGGAAGAAATATCTTTGTAAAGCTTCAAATTAAAACCCAATATGAGTAAAGAGTTTTGGTAGCTATTTAATTCAGAATCTGAAGAGAGAGAAGTAAACAGCATGTGACAATTGCTTAAAGAGTGATTTCTGCATGCATTTTACCAGTTCCTATGGCCATAGGGTGCTATTGCTCCCCTACTCAGCCAAGTATCAACAACATTTATCATAGGATTATTGAGATGAGGATGGTGCCAGTAATGTTGCTAGAAAAGTGACTGAGCAGATTTCTTAACTCTCTTCAGGCCAGTTAAGCAGCGTAGACACTAGGTCCACTTTTAGCTACGTTAAATTTGTGCAAACTAAAAATGCAAATGAATGGCAAGGAAATCAAGTCCTCCTTCAAGTCTCATTTAACCAAGGATCACTACTGACACACTTTTTACTTGGCATGCCTGTGCAACTCCAGCCCATAGCTTTGCATGCTGTAAGCAACAAGCTACTTATCAGAGGGGTTCCCATAAGCCTCTCCTGCCACTCCAGGTGGACATTAAAACTCACCTGCTCCCCATCAATGCCATTCCCACACAACGTAAACACAGAGGAAGCAGGTAAATCTCTCTTGTGGTGATTCTTGCTAGAAAGGGTGAATGTATCCCTTTTCCCTGAAGATGGTTTGGCACCTGAGCTAGCATTCAAACACATCTCTTTGGCAACTTTAAACACCTCTTGTTTTTCACTGTGAAGAACTTTCAAGCATCACCAGAGATATGACTGTTGTGTTACATCAGTCACTGTGCTGGGTGGTTTTAACAGATGGATATCACAGTTTCCAAGGCTGGCTAATGAAACTTCCCACAGACCATGAATAAGCAATGAACCCTCTGAAGCCAGAAACATTCAGAGCTCTGCACTTTTAAGTAACTCAGTCCCCGCAGCTGCCCCTGTCTTGTGGAGAACACTGAGGGGAGCAAAATCATCCAAAATGAACCATAAAATATTAATTCCTAGAGGTCTTTCTTAAACTCTGAGAAGAAATTTTAAGGAAATAAATATGCTCACTGAAGAGAAGACATTTTCCCAACAGGGCAAGTTGGCAAACACCAACTGTGTTTGATAAGCAGCAACATACAAACTTTACCCATATTTCCAGGGACAGATGGCAGAAAAAAGTGCATTTTAATTTTTACTTGGGACAAAACTCTATTTATTGATGTCCACACATAGCAACACTTTAAAAGCTTTTGTCCTTGTTGCCTTTACATCCATGTTAAGCAAGAGCTGGATGACCCAAAAATACTACTAACTAAATGGTATCATATACATTAGTGCATAGGGGGCTTGGAAAAGTGGGCAAAGAGAAAAGGGGTTTTACACTCCATTTCTATGCACCCATGAGCTAAAGGTCAGGGCATGGACAAGTCAGTGTTTTAGATTCAATTAAACTGATAGAAGAAAATACACCTTCATCAAAATCAGAAGGAATAAATAGCCTGTGGAACACAACAGAGGTCTTCACCACTAAACAAGAGGTCATACAGAGCATGGTCTTTAGACTGCTGTGACTCTGAAAGGCAATATTGGGGCTTGTCAGTCACTGTGCTGAGAAGCAATAACAGATGTTTAAGATTATTGGAAGCTTATCAAAACCCTTGCACATGCTACATCAAAAGCAATACATTCCCTTGGAAAAAAAGGAGCTTATTGCCCATCCAACAGTAAATGAATAACCTGTACATTTTAAATAACTTCAAACTTCTCATTATTTCATTTTCTATTTCTAGAACATCAAATTTGTCCTCCAAACCCACATGTGCTAACCTTGCGCTCATCATGGTTGTTCTATATTATCAGCAAAATACTCAGAGTCGGGATGATTAGTCATCCGATTATTGCTGTGCCTTATACTAACTCAATAAATCTATTTTTCCTTGTTTTCAATACAAAGATCAATGGGTATAAATTGTCAAATAATGCTGTAATTATTACCAGTCCTCAAATGCCACACTATCAGCTTGGAGGCACTACGTTGCAACAAAGGATTCCAGAACAAAGAGAAAGAATCAAGATCCCCTTTTACAGCAGATTATTAATTATCTGAAGAACTATTGTGTAAATGATATGAAGCACTCCACCATCTCCACCTCTCTGTTGAGGCAGGCCCATGAAAGCATGCTAGGCTTATTGATGAACTAAATTACAAGCCAGAGAAATAGGTAAGCATACAGTATTAAACAAGTTAGTGGATTTTACAGAGTCACTGAAGCAAATTCTGATGTAAAAATCTGGAGTTCTGTATCTGCAAGTAAGAAGGAAACAATGTGCAGACTTGATGCAGAAATACATCCTGTGTAAAGCCCAGGCACTGGACTGTGAGAACAGGACTTCAGAAAGCCCCTTCCAGGAATGATCGGAAAGCCCTGCAGGTGATGCCAGGGGCAGCCGAGGGAAATCACTCAGCCTTGTAACTACCTGACATGATGGGGAGTGCATAACACAGGTGTAACTGCATTTATGTCAGACAATATAGATTCACTGCCTCCAGGGCTTAATGCAGCCCCAAGGCTTCTTAAACTTAAGATGTCTGCAAGGAAGGCATAGTAATTTTTTCTACCAAGAAATCCTAAATATATATGAATATCAGAGTACTCTACACATTTCTGGGTGAAAATAAAATCCATATACCAGCTAGGGTGACAACTTGGTGTGACAGCTGTGAACAAAAAGTCAGCTCTACTAACATTGCTGAGCCCTCTAATGGTGACAAAGATTTGAAACAATGACACTGACTTCAAAGTGTGACTACTTTCCTTGCCATCATTTAAACCTGCTTGCCCTGGACACAAAGGTTAGTTCAGACTCGTATCTATTATTATATGCTTTTATAGAGAAGTATGTATTGTCTCCACAAAGATAGGTTTATCTTTCCTGCTTCTGATCAACAGGAATACTGAACTGTGTTGTGACTCCCCAGAAATCACACATTCCTGTTTTATTTTCTCTCTCTCCCTTAATAAATGTAATTGATATTCAAGCTTCATAGAGTTCAGCTGCAGTCTGGTGATAGTTAAACATTTTTCCTATCCACATTTGTCTTTCAACAATTTATTAGCTACAAGTTCTGAGAGGCAATGTCCTAGTTGCATATAATTGTATTTTTTGTTGTGCCTTTTTTTTTTTTTCCCCCTTGGGTAAGTCCTTATCTGTCAGATCTCATTGGAGTTCATACCTTCAGGTAATAACAGAGCCCTGGAAGTGGAGGGCTAGACAGAAGATGATTATGCAATCTGAACAATGACTGCAAGATTCCACCTCCAGTTACTGTACGAGAAGTCATCTCACCAATTCTTGCTTAGAACTCTTAAACAGCACTGAGGGAAAGCAAACTGATCTGTTTGCAATAATTCTCATAGCTGGATTCATATTTTCTACCTCAAACTTTAATACTTGGAGACTTATGAAATGAGCTGTGCTAGGAGCTGCTGGAGGGGATTGTCCTGCTCTGCTCTGCACTGCAGTGGTCTCACCTTTGATATTGTGTGCAGTTTTGGGTGTCACAATATAGGACAGATATTAAGCTCTTAGAGAGGGCAACGAAGATGAAGGACCTTGAGGGTTAGCTGTGTGAGGAGCAGCTGGGGTCACTTGGTCTGTTCAGCTGGAGAAGAGGAGACTGAGGGGAGACATCACTGCAGTCTGCACTTTTCTTGTGAGCGGCAGAGGAGGGGAAGGCACTGATCTCCTCTGTGTGGTAACCTGGGACAAGACCTGAGGGAATTGTCTGAAGCTGTGTCAGGGGAGGTTTAGGTTGGATATTAAAAAATGGCTTTTCACCCAGAGGTTGGTTGGGCACTGGAACAGGCTTCCCAGAGAAGTGGTCACAGCACCAAGCCTGACAGAGTTCAAGAACAGTTTGGGTGATGCTCTCAGGCACCTGGTGTGACTCTTTGGGATAACGGTCCTGAGCAGTGTCAGGAATTGGACTTCATGATCCTTGAGGGCCCTTCCAACTCAGGATATTCTATGATTCTGTGATTACAAGGAACCTTACTGGTCTGCAACCATTCCCATGGAAATATCCTGAACTAAATTCAAGACATTACATCTCCTTTTTATACACCCTCTTCATCAATGGACTTATTTTCACACTAAATACTGATTTCTTGCATGTTTTCCAACTTTGTGTGACATCTAATTTGCTGTCAAAATACAGTTATTTATCAAGTAGAAACACACTGCTGGCCTTTCACACCCATCTGTTACTGTCAGAGGCAAAATTTACTCCCAAGTCTCATTTCACACCTTCAGAAAATGGTGTTTTCCACATTTTAGGATTTATGAAGGACTGCCAGAGCATTAAAAATCAAAACCTACTCTGAAGAAAAAGTTGAAGTAAATCATCTAAAGCACAGTAACAACAAAGGTTTATAGACTATGATTTTAATGCCTACTAAAATTGGTTTGTCTCCCAAGAAAGGGAATATGCTACAAAAACTGAACAAAGTACCCTAGGGATTACATAATTGATTTCACTGAGATTCTGTACACAAGTGAAATTTGAAACCAAGATTGCTGGAGACCTCGATAAAATCAGAGTCAGCTGAAACAAGCTTACATCTGCTGTTCATATACTGAACTTCCAACTACAGTGGAATCCAATGCTTCTGATAAATGGACTCACCCTTGATTTTGTTTAGAAAAAATATATCCTACGGTCAGTCAACAGCAGAAATCTGCTCAATGAGTTCACCAGCAAGTTATTTCTTTGGAGTATTAAAATTCACTACCAATGGGAAAAAAGTCTCTTTGTGAAGTGAACAATAGGCTTTAATTGTTGAAGTACTTCTCTGATTAGGAAATAAAACATTACTGATCTGTCCCACGACAACCAATTGTTCCCAATACATAAGATTTCATTTTTCTGAGGAAACTACACAGTATCCTAAACAGTTGTAGGAGATAGCAGATCTCTGGTAGAAGTCTTTGCTTTCTCACTGGATTCCATGGGCAAGCATGGCTGTCTCTGAACTCTGCCATTTCTGTTTTTCCACTGACCTGTCTCATCTACAATCCACATGATGGGTAAAGCTAAAATATCAGAAGACATGTCCACCACTATTTAGCAACACTGTGATTTCAGTGAGAGAATAGGAAGCAAAGAACATAAATTTGCACTGGCACAGCTGGAATGCTTTCCAGACACAAGGGTGCAGATTTATGATTCTGCTCAAAGAAATTATCGCCTGCAATTACAGGAACGAGGAGTGCTTAGGTAGCTGAGCAATTTAATACCTGGTCAAAAAGTAAGGGAAGAGTGATGGCTGTTCACTAGAGGGCCATGCAATGTTCCTACTCATGAGAACTGCCTTGTACAACAGCATGCTTGTATTCAGTGTAACTTTGAGAAGACAACATCTTTTTCCAACTCAAGTTTCTGGTTTCTCCCATGGGTGATTTCTCATGAATCACCCTTCCAATGCATAAAAGGAGATGGCTAGAAGCCTGCTGAACTCATCAACTGGTCTGCCCTTAGATACCTTTTATATGAATTACACAGTATTTTCCATTATTTTCAAGACAACATAGAGTTCCATATAATTAAAACTTAGGATCTTCCTCTAAAATATTCACAATTCAGAGTGGCTTCCTGAAATGTGTCCCTTAATTTTGTTTGGGAGTATCTCCACAAGTTGGTTTGTGCATTACAACTCTACAGACACTGTGATCTCTAAAAAACTATTTTCACACTTCATTTTATCTTTAGAACATGTCTCATATATGTGAAAGAATTTTAATCCTATAAAATACAGTCAGGGAAACAATTTCCAAGATTTTATTGAAATAGAAACATGAATCTTTAGAACCAGAGTGCTGCAGCTATGAAATCCTTTTGGTTCTGCAAGTATATCACTATCTTGTGCTTCAGAAAATAGTTAATGTGCTGGTTTAAAGACAGACCAGCAGGAGAAATGAAGTCAACTCAGAATGAAGCTGCAAGTCAGAATAACAATTTAATAAAAAGATCACAATAAATATACTGATACAGAAGGAAAATCCATTTGACCCACAAATAACAGATGTACAGCCCAGCACCATGGGGCACAAGCAGAATGGAGCTCACCAGTCCCTGTGCTGAGCACCTCATGGCCCCCCCTGAGTTCAAGGTAAAAAGAAAGATGATGGTCATGGTCTGGTTGAGAGTGGCACTCACAGTCCTGTTGAGGTTCTGGTCCTGCTCTGGATCTGACAAGTGGTGCCCCAGTACCAAAACCCCCAAGCCGATATATGCTTAGGCTCAGATGGGAATGCCCGGTTTCTCCCACAGGGTAGGGAGTTTCACAATGGGTGATTTACTCTGTGAGGTGAATCATGGCGTATTTTTGGAATCCCTGATGGCCCATTAGCAGACATGATACCTCAGGTGGGTGTGAGGGTGCTAATGGCTCCCCAGAGGGGAGTTATCACCTCTGAGTCATAGGTGTGAAGACAGAAAAACTTTCTTATCTCACAGAAGTTCCTAAACATCCAGTTTGTAGCTTGAGGGGGTCCAGTGTGCCCTGGGCAGCTGCTGCAAATGGTCGATTGTGAGCAGTTCATGAGAAAACGACAGAGGATTTAGAATACAGTCTTGGCCACACCCACAAAGTGACAAACTGGTCCTGGCTACTATAACCAGGACACCAAAAAAAGCTAAGCTATGCACAATGGATTTTTTTTTTTAATGGATCCCCTAAGTTTTCTTTAGCTACTCCACAGAGCTAAAATTCTTCCATAAACCGTTTGCCTGACTGCTAAGACACCAATATTATTTAACAATAACAATGTTATCACTGCAGACCTTGATACTCTAGCTTCAAATGGCAACAAAACCAGAAACCAACACCCACTGAAATTTGTGAGAAATGTGTCTGGGACTATTTAGGCAAAAGCCAAGGAATTTCATCTTTTCCTCTCTTAGATTTGGTATGCCATAAACTAAAGATAGGCAGGTAGGTAAATGTAAGGTTCTCTGTAAGCAGTTCTCTTGAGTTACACATCACCATTACAAGTAATGTTCTTAAAGAGCTCTTAAGAGTAAGATAGCAAATTAATGGCATATATACCATGGTCAGCCCTATATTTTTAGGCTGTAATTGCTTTCATTAATCTCCCTCCTATCCTTAAATCTTAATTACATAGAAAATCACAAGGACTGCTCTAGGATGCACTGCAGAACTAATTTGCGAACCTGGAGATTTAGTTTTCAGTTGCACAGCACATCGCCCTGGTACTGCATAGACTCTGGCAGCCAACACACACCACGATGGGAGACTGCAGTGATGCAGAGCTGACTCATCGGTCCTGAAGGTCAATAAAAGTCCTCATCTGAAACTGCATTTGGGAGTATTACTAACAAAGGAGAGAAGGAGAGCTGCACATCAGACCTCTTTCACAAACAACAACCTTCTCTGTCTTGGAAGAAGGAGATTTCTTCCTTTACCTCTGGAAAACATCTCAGACCCAGAAACTAAAATAATGCTGAGCAGAACAGACCGCTTCCCAGTATAATTTATTTACAATAGTTCCCGCAATGCAGTATTTTATCTTTATTCAGTTATTCAGAAAAGCAATCTCTCATATCCCAACTGTCAAACAGCCAAATAAAATCTTATTTGGAAAAAAAACGCTGTTTCTTTCTCAATACCTCTGTGGCACATTACCTCATACTTCACTGTTCATTGAACACCTCTGCATCATAGGTCACAGGACTTGCAGTTTAAGTGTTCTTTTGTTATACCAAGAGACCAGTATATTCACATTAAAAGTAAAACCATTTACTGGGCTATTAAAGATACCAAGCAAATTTGTGCATCAAATGTGCCTGGCACTTTCTGCAAGACCTGATTTTATGGGGGGAAAAAACCCTATCAGATTTATTTTAATTACTTTTTAAAACAAAATACAATTGCACTGATTTCCAACAGCATTTAACTCAAATCTAGATGTACTCCATAGGAAAATTTCCACTTAAAATTGAGCTTAATGAGGAATGGAAACGGTTCTTTGATTATAAATATCTGCTGTTGAAAGAAAGATAGGGAACACCAGCATTATGTGGTGTTTAACCAAATAGCCAAGATCCTTCCTGCATTTAAAAGAATATCCAACAAACTCAGTTAAGTTTATTTCACTTCCTTTCAAATGCTGCTATTGCTAAAACCTCTTTTTTACATACTTTTATTTTACCTCCCTGATCTGCAGTGCCTGCCATGCTCTTCTGTCCCCACCATTCTGACTGCAAGGGAAAGGAAGCTTGCTCAGAATTCTTTCCTCTTCTCCGCAGCACACTCTGCAGATGCTCACTTGCACTTCACCGCAACTCCCACCTTCATAAGGAAAATGGAGCACAGAAGCATCAGGGAAAAGCTGATGTAAATTTGAGATGTGTAGCAGAGGTACACATACCGAAAAGAATATTTCAGTAAAAAAATTTCTGAAGTCTGCCTTTCCTCTTCTGTGACATCTCTACCTGAATACATTTTCAGTCTTTTATTTATCTTTAGGGAGAAGTATCTGAATTTTGATCACTTCAGGAGGTTTCTGTTAATGTTTCTAAATTGGCACAGCCTTCTTACTAATGGGCTTTTCATCACTACAGCAGATGAAGCCAAACCCAAAGTGCCAATTAAAATCCTCTGGAGGATATTTCTGGTCTTGCTGCCGTTACTGCATATGCAACTGAGTTTTGAGTTCATCTTCCATTCCTGTTGAAAATCTGACAAGTCAATACACTATATAAGGGCTTCGCATATAGGGAATCAATTCTTTCCCTAGAGCACATTTTCTTTGTCATGTATTTATTAAAGTCTCTCAGTTTAGATATAATTTCTATCCTTCCTCCTAATTCAAATCAGAAAGGATTTCCTTGCCTTGGCAGCCCGTGATTAGTGAATGGCAGATCTGTTTGCAAGCACTAAGGCTGCTGCAGGGAGCCTGGTGCTGCAGATCAGACACTTTATTTTCCAGTATATAAAACTATTTATGGTTGAATCTTCCTACAGCCTGGCAATCAGTAAATTTTCTTGGGGAAAAAAACCAAACCCACAGTTCATAACCTGCCCTTGATATTTGTATTGCAATGTTTATCATGTACAAGAAAACCCTCATATTGTTTGCCAAAATATCTCCTTAACATAATTTACTTAGTGGTGCTCTTTGAAGAACCATGAAGTTCTTTCTCAAGTAACATCATAGCTTTATTGCTGTTTCCTGAACATAATCATCACAGCTGAATTACAGTGAAAAGGTCACATTTGTTAATACTTAGGTTTACTTTTGTGCATTTTAGAAAGTTGTCTTCTGTTGAATGTATTATTGCTATTAAATAATAACCCTGAGCCCCTGCAAACACTGCAAAACATAACAAGACACTTTGTTTGTAAGCCTTTAATGGGAAGCAGGTTTAAGCTTTCCCCTCAGCAACCATCCGGCTTCCCAGCTCCATGGTATATCTTGCCCAAAGCTTTTATTCTACTTTTATATATAAGCAGTGTTGCTAATCAATTTATGGATGTGAATTTGCTGTCCCTTTCTGGCAGCAGCTGCTTTCCTTTTCTAAAAGAGCAGAGTAACTGTTCTACCTCAAGGCAGAGATCTTGCTCTGCCAATGAGTACAATTCACTTAAAAGCCTCAAAACACCTTCATCCTCCCAGTCTTTACTGGATGTGTGCAGTTCTCCACTGTGATGGTTTTATACAAATTGCAAATATAACATGAAATCAATTGCCTCTGTGCACAATACAGGCAAGTACTATTTATTAATTCCATGTTTTACAAAGAAGAAAATAAGTAGGCACACCTGTTTCAGCACTAAGGGAACACTCTTCTGGGTTTCATTTCTGGAATTAAAACAAGGCATAAAATAGTCCCTCCAGTCTTTGGCCTTTAATCTTCTGATGATGTGTGTGGGTACATCCAATTGGACTATACTGTAAAACTGAAAAAGTCAATACTATCCTGTAATTGGGACATCAAAAACAGGGAAGGAAGGAAAAAACCGAAGTATTTCAGGAAATACAAACTCATATCCAAATACTGTCTTGCAAAGGCAATGTCTTTTAATACCTACACTATAAAACTGCACAAAGCAATTACTTTTGCCAGTGGTTGAAACTTCAGTAACAAAAAGCAATATATGGGAAATAAATAGTGATAGCTCATGTCTGCTGATAGAAGAAAAAAATACGCACCAGCAGAAGTCAAAAGACTTGGAAAGCAGAAATCACTGAACCAGCAAGTGTGACAAAAAGCAAAAGTCTGCCATCTGAGTAACAAAGTGGACAGACCTCAGAGGCCAGTCAAGGATCTATCATGGATTATTTTACTGCTTTACTGGCCCTGTACCTGATCCCTGTATGAATTTCTATATGGAAAACTGAGCGAGGAACAGATCTAGTTCTGAAAACATCTATTCTAATCTTCAAATGTTTATGTTGTTAAGTCTTCTTAAGAAGCAGATGCCCCTAGAAATAGTTCAGACAGCCTCTGAGCTGAGAAGCAGAGGACGACTCCTGCAGACTCATAACAGGAGGATCCTTTCTGCTTTATGCAGCCACAGCAAGCTTTTACAGAAGAGTGCAGAATCCCCATCTAATGAAACAGTGTACTCCTGCACATGCAAGAACTGCTGTGGAGAGTTGTGTAATCTCTAACTGGATAAATATCCACCAAACTCCCAGAAAGCCCACAGCACTGCTCAGTGCATATCAAAACTATTTACTTTGAAATGAAAGAAAGCAAGAGCTTAGCCTGTCACAGAAAGCAAAACATTTAATTAAATGTGAGCTCTGCCTCAGGTTCTGTCTCTTGCAGCTAAGTCTTCTTACCTTCCACTATATCTTCATTGTTATTTTGGAACCCCTAATCACCCTTTATGCCTTGAGAATACAGATCTTTGAAAACACTTAATGTCACCCAGTGGGAATAGTACAATTTTGGTCTGGTCCTTTGTGAAATTGTTGGAAACCTCTAGCACATTATGACTGCTTAAACTTCAAGGTCTATTCTTCCTTTTTTTTGCATGCTTAACTCCTATTACTGCTGATGAGAGTTATGTGCATACAACAATGAAAGATTAAACTTCATTGTTTAAGGGGCACCATCAGCCCTCTGCTGCTTTAGGGAAAAAACCTCAAGGATATTACAAGCACTATGGGGAATTAATCTCATTACACACTACTAATAGCATTTGTGGCAGTGTTTGCTTCTTAAATCAACCATAGGTGACCACCTGGTGCCCTGTAACTAGAAATCTGCTTCCACAACACATGAACAGACCAGGCTTTGCTTGGAAGACTAATCTATAAGCTGCTATGGATCTATTCTCCTGACACTTTCACTCCTACTGAGAACCACATGTGTTTTTTATTTTCAGTTTGAATATTTTTTAGTAAACGATAGAGCTTTTAAAAGTAAGTTTTTTACTATGCATAGCCTTAAAAAGCTGTTTAGTTAGGAATGGATATATTGTGATGCTTTTCAGTGCAAACTTCACACAGGTTAGTCTTCTTGAGTTACCATTTGATTGGCTTCGTTAAGTACTTTTCAAAAGTAAAACTCCTACAGGCCTTATTTTAAGACTGTTCCGGACAGTCACCAGTGAAAGTAAAGACATCCATAAATGAGAAACTACTACACTGAAAAACATTGTCTTGTCTATATAAGTGTTATAGAAGATAAGTATTAAATGTACAAAGGTATTTTTAATTAGGTTTTCTTAGTGCATACCAGTTAAATCAGCTGGGTCCTGTTGACTTTAAACAGCTAGTGATCCAGCACACAAATGAGTTTTACTTCACATTTGAACAGAAAGGATACAATCACTAAGGAAGTGTTTGCAGGTACCAAGTGAATAATTAAAGTTGGTTTCATCATACAGATGACACACCATAATGTGAAAAAAAAAAAAAATTACCCCTGGCAACACCCGCTCCAGTATCTGAATCTAGAAAGCTTAAAAAAAGAAACTTGTTCACACTAGGCTCTGTATTAGCAGTAATTCCTTTGGCTTGCATCCTGTTGGGATGCTTTAGGGCAAAAGCACAAAGAATGGTGATTATCAACCTTTTAAAGAAATTTCATTTTCCTAATTACTTCTGGCAATTGACACCAAGTCGCCTCCAGTAATGGATTGCTAGGATTACACATTTGTAAGTGTCAAACTAAGATGTACAGATGCATTGGGAGAATATTTTTAATAGAGCTGATGTGTTGATAGAGACATACAGCAATGAGGTCTGCAATCAAAATACAGTACTTCCATTTCATGTTTTAAAAGACGTCCATATTCCATCTAGGGATTTCATGACAACACCGAAAATTTATTTAAGTGGTAGCTCTTAAGCAATATGGTGTGAATCCTAGAGATAAAGAGGTGCTGTTAAAATCAGGGGATCTAGAACTGCTCAAATTTTTAAAGAGTACATTTTTTTCATTTATAAAGATGGTTCCTCCAAGCCACAGGTCCCTCTTCCCAGCAAGCTCCAGGCTTTGCCTTTACCTCTCTCAATAGATGGCCCTTGGAAATGTGCTCCAGGAGTCCTGAAGTCTGGGGTGTCTCACCTTTAGTCCCAAGGGTCATACTGTTGAAATTATGTTAATCCTATGTTTCATCAGGTAAGACAACTGGGGAACACAAAAGCTAGAAAAAAAGAACAGGTCTTGGGAGTTTCTTAACAAAGATCCAAATAAAAGGGGAAAAATTCTCACTTCTCATGCAGTTAAGAATGAGAATGTAGTAAATTCAGTAGATAAAGGGTAGTTTTGTGGAAAATTTGTAAGTGTAAATCATCTATGAATAACCAATATTTTCATTTTGATCTATCTATTCCTGCAGGGCTTACCCTCAAAAATTCTGCAAAATCTAATGTGTCAAAAGGAGGATTTTTATAGCATTTGGCAAGACTATGAGAGAACATAAATAAGCTTTAATAGAGTGCCTTTAGACAGCCACACAAAAAAGGAGGCCCATGCCAAGATACCTTGAAGGATACCTCTAGAAAAAGCAAGAGAAAAACATCTTTCTGATTCAGATATGATGGCATAATGTTGCATGTTGTCTAAGAAAAGATGTGTACAGGGTATATGAAGTCAAGTCTAAAAGTAGCATTAGGAAAGTCAATCACTGTACAAATTCAGAATGAACGACCCTTAAGCCATATCTGTCTTAGAGTGAACAGTAGGCACTAGGTCTGCACAGGTGGCAGGAAGCAAGGAAACATCACCTTTGCACAAAGGGTGAGATTTTATTGTGTTCTCCTAAGAAAAAGAGTATTTTATATCACCTGCATTTCTTAACTTACATGTAATTTCTGGAAAGCTCTTCTTCAAAGGACAGTCAGTGCACAGGGTTTTGGTTTAGCTCTCCCTAGCTGATAGATAAAATTACTCTCATTCTAGCTCACACAGTGCCACAGGATGTGCTCCACATCCCATTTTCCTCATTGGTACATAGTCCTACCTAGAATAATGAAAACTTTAGCCAACCCAGAGACCCTGTACCTTCCTCATTTGAAAAAGAATGGATACCAAAATAGCTGATTTTTAAACTCCTGGAAAAAATAAATCCCCAGTGATTACAAAAAGTAATTGCTTTACAGTGGCTTTCCCCACATAAGCCTAGCAGTGTGGCTAAATCCCATATGCTGCTACTCAATTTTTAATAGGTCACTGGGCAAAATTTCATTCATTTTTTATGAAGGCTAAAGTTAAAATTTAATGACTGGTGGTAAATATGGGGTAAGAGATTGTATATTTCCATAAAGAGGTTTATATACTCCTTGCATGTAGTCATGAGAGATGAAATGAAAAACATGTATGTTTATCACTGCACTGCTGGAAACATTTAGCCCTGATCCTAAAGCTGCTTGTATACACTCAGATAAAGGAGAAAACCAGAAGACCCATTTACTGATCTGCAAAGCATGAGAATTTCAGAAACACATCAAGATAACCCTTAACAAGAGCAAGTACCACCCAGACATGAGAGGGTCTTGTCACTCCCTCAGGACAAATCACACCAGGAATCCACAGAGAGACTGCATACTAGTTTTAGGAAACATTCTCTGTATCAAGACAGAATATGCTTGGATTCATTTCAAAGTATTTATAAAATGTCCCATGCAGTTTTCCTTTGAATGTAATAAATTGCATTCATGATCTGCTTAGGGTTACTGAGAATTCAACTGGCATTGTAACATTTACTTTAATGAAAACTCTCAGAGAAACACCTTACAACATGCAATTAAGTCAGATGAAAGAATTCTTAAAATACTAAGGCTTCCTTTATATCTTCAGAGCATGTGTCAGTTTTCAAGCCTCATGGGTTGTACATGCACACTCTGTGTGTGGGAAGAATATTCAGGAGCATAAAATCAATTTGTAGGTCTGATCTGAAGTTTTAATTACACTGATATAGTTCTCCTTTCCCTCACCTGACTTCTGTGTATTAACATTCCTATGTATTATTATATCTATTAGATGGTGTTTCATTATCATTTGTCTGAATGTTGATCTATATCAACAGTCATATGCCCACATTTACCCTACCCATACCAAATATTTGAGAATTTATCACCCTGCTATTATCAGACTTACTGTATATGCCATTCTTCATCCATATACATACAGTTTCTACAGTGCCCTCATTTCTGTCATTTTAAGCTCCAAGAAAAACATTCATTGCTCATTTTAGCATCAGATAATAGATTAAACAATAGGTTCATTTAATTTACAGATTGGAGTGCATCTTCACAGTTTGTGTGGTAGTAAATTCTAAACCTTTCTGAATCACAAAAGTTCTTAATTCTGAGTTTGAACAACTTAATTCCAGTGCTTCCCTCCTTCTTGTTTGTAAACCCAAGAACTAGGCACCAGTCAGACAAACTGCACCACCCTGAAGCTCCTGGTGACATGGAAGTAAATAGGAAAGCAGTAAGAAACCAGATCCCCTGGGTGGGTTTGGCTCTCTGGCCTTATGATTAGTTGTCATCTCCCCACTTTACACCACCGACTTTAATTCCCTTTGCTCCACCAGAATTGCAAGATGTTGAAGATGTTTGTGATGATTAATTACAAAAATGTCATCATTTCCCCACTCATTACTTTCTCCTCTTGTTGTCTCTTGTCTAAATTGTAATTTTCAGGGGCAAAAATTCATATGATACATATGTGAACTAACACAAATGTGCAGTATAAACAAGTAACACAAATGCTCCATGGGCTGCCCATGAGCCCAGCATATGTAAATGTGTTGAGGTAAAGGAGATGTATGGGACGTTCTATGCCTGCAAGTCCCCCAGCGGAGTGGATGTGGGCACTATCACCACATCAGGCTACAGCTGTTGCTACTACTTATGACCGGAATACGAGTCCATGCCTCAGCTGTGGAGACCTTTCTCCTTTACCCCACTCCTGAACAGACTGAGATGAAGGAAACCTTTGTAACAATGTCCCTCCTAATCCCAGTCTTACTGTATGGGAAACAAGGCTTTTAGGAGTTTTTAAATGAAACTAATTTTTTATGACATGTTTCATTTGGAAATTGTGAGGGAAGCAAAAGGAAGATAAGACTTGACATCTTCTACTTGTACCTGAAAAATCCTTCATATAAGGAAAAATAAAGACAGTTAAGGAGAACATGAATTCTATTGAAAGAGTACTTTCAATACACATTTGCTTAGCTAAAACTTTTGACCAGCATTGCAATCTTTATTTTTAGTGACAAAGGTCAAAATTCTACTTTTGGTTTCCTTTCAGTGTTCCTTCCACCTCACATCCTCAGCTCCTGGGAGCACATGCTTGCTTTATTCCTGACAAAACCCCTTCAGGCCACAGGGACAGGGGGTTAGAGTACTGTGTGCATTTACATTTGGAGTGAGGGTTGAGTCTCACAGCTGGCCTATCATTTCTATTGTTATTTGCATTTCAAACAGAAGCAATTGAATCCATGAACTACAAAACAAATTGAAGTTCTGCAAAGAAAACCAATGCCTTTTTTCAATCTGACTCATCTGCTGGAGTACTGAAACACAGAAAACTTGGTATGATTGTAAGTGGTACCTGAGTACCACTTCAGGTGAGACCAACAGCACTTACATGTCAAGAACTGTAATTTAAAAAAGAAACTTCTTCTAAAGCTGGTGGTAACCTCTGTGAATAAAGTCCTGCTAAAATACATTAAAATACGATTCCAAAAGTAGTGTAATAGAAAACAAATTGCAGCTTAATAAGTCTTCCTCTTTTCTTCCCCAAGCATCTTATGCTGCTCTACCAAATGTTTCATGTGATACAGAAGTCTACATTTCCTGCCTGGAAGTTTGATTTGCCATTCACAGATTAATACCTATGTCAGCCCTATTGCCATGTCCTTTTGGTCATTTTTCATTTGCATTGATCCAAAATTTGAAAACTTGCTTTGGAGGGTAGTGTCAGATACAACAGAGAAACTGAAGGCAGTTATAAATTGAGATTCTGGAGTGAAATAGAAAAGGCAGGAAAGTCAGAGAGAAGCTGCAAAATCCCTGTGCAAACTCGATGAATGTTGTCTGTAACAATGGTTCAGACACAATCCCAGTTTGTATGCTTCACTGTGGCATGGCAGCACTTCTGGCAAGGTGTTCCTACTGTACTACCATGTCTGCAGGGAGCAGAGTGAAGAGCATCCTCCCATCTTGACCACAGCTAACCACTCCAGCCACTCCTGTTGTAAAGGCATCACTCAACCCTTCACCTTGTAGCAGTCTTGAGTGTCATTTAATCCTGTTCATTCTCCCCTACTTCCAGATCACACTGTCATCCATGCTGTACCTCCAAATGATATGTATTGTTGTGTTTGAATACTGGAGAACATTTCTGGCAAAAAAACCCCACAACTAATCCCTGGGGAAGCAGGGCAGTGAGGGAGCATTAGGATTTGAATTGGTTGAACTGATCCTGTGGCTATAACATCAGACCTCCTAAGTTGATGGCTGGGACACTAATATCTAGAGAGTACTTTGTTTCTTAATGGACTTCTGGGTTGTTCAATGCAAATAGGCATTAGTCTTCCCCTCAATTCTTTCTGCTTTTTTCCCTCCTCAGAATTGAGATAGTGCTAGAAAATAATCTTTGCAAAAAGTGGCAGTATCAAGGTTACTCTTTGACCTTCCAGTCCTTGACAGGAAAAATGTTCAAAGGATAGTCAAATCCTGTAGGGACTCATGTTCTCTCTTTGTGGATGTCTGGATGCACTGTGGTGACTCAGCTAGACATAAAATCAAGATTCTGTCCACAGGGCGGCTCTTCAGATCTTGCAGAATAGTTTGTATGTCACAGTTGAACTCCCACTCAAAAGTAGTTTGTTTTCTGCCTACTTAGAATCTTCCTGGCTAATATATTTGCTAGTTTTTGGCATAATTTTCTGGGTGTTGTGCATGAAGTTGTCACATACCTGCACTTCAAATAAGGCAACATCTGTTTAGTGTTTTCATTTCTGTTTGTAAAGTTGTTTAATGAATGTTTTGGCAATACTTGCATTTTGTAACTTTTGCTCTAATTATGACTACTGTACATGATTTGCAATAAAATGAACAGAAGTACTACAGACCCCCTGTCATGGGTAGAGACACCTTTGCTAGATGAGGTTGTTCAGAGCTCCATCCAGCCTGGCCCTGAACACCTCCAGGGCAACCACAACTTCTCTAAGCAACCTGTTACACCCTCACAGCAAAGAACTTCCTTCTAATACCTAATCTAAACCTACTCTCCTTTAGTTTGAATACATTTGCCCTTGGGCTGTCACTACATGCTCTTGTAAAAAGTTCCTCTCCATCTTCCTTGAAGGCTCCCTTCAGGTGCAACTGGAAGACTACGATTGGTCATTCCAAAGCATCCTCTTTTCCAGGCTGAACAAATCTAGTTCTCTCAGCCTTTCCTAGTACAACAGGCGTTCCATCACTAGCTAGCCTTCCTTCAGACTAGCTTCAACAGGTCCATGTCATTCTAGTGCTGAGGACACCAGAGCTGGACGCAGTACTCCAGGTGGGGTCTCACGACAGCAGAGTACAGGGGCAGAACCACCTCCTTCAGTATTGCTCCTCTGTACAGAAATAATTTGACTGCATATATTTCTCATACACCATATATCACAAATGCTGGAAACAGAAGAAACATCCTAAGTTACAGACTAAGGGCAGATCCATCTGGCTTTCAGACAACAGATCTTTTTCTACTGACTTCAGTGGGAGTTGGACAAACTCACTAGATTAATTAAAAACAACAGTGTAGAAAATATGGTTTACAAGATAAAAAGACAAGATTTTTCACACTGCCAAAAGTATTTTAACTTGCTAATTAGCAATCCCAAGGAAACTTAACAGTGACAGATTTGAAATTAATTAATAAGTTCACCATGCACCACAATGTGAATTTTCCTGTGACTTCAAGAATAAGTTAATTGTGAGCTGGTTGTCGGTCTAATAGTGTGAATTCAGACTTAAATTATCCATACTCTCTCATATACTTCTATATCCCATCTGCAAGTTAAATGGAAATTACCCTCTGACTCCCAACATACATCTACTGTAAAGTGGCACAACAGCACTGAATTCACAGTTATCCTGTGTTCAGAGTGCACTTAGCAAGAGGCCTAAGAAATTCTACCTGAGAATATACTTGGGAAATACAGAGCTTCTGTGGACTGAGTTTTGCAACGTACATGTACAGCAGTGGCCCCAGTATAAACTCCCTGGTTCAACTACCAGATGGATTAAGGGCTGTAGTAAACAGTTTAAAGGAAAAAACAGTATTGCAGTAGAATGTTCAAAACCAGTTTAAATTGAAGGCCTTGGTCTAATTTTACTGATTTAGGTCCAAGGACTTGTAGGTATGTGTGTCCTTTTTTACCATCTCATTCAAGCTTGTCTCAACACAATCAGACTAAGAAGAAAACTGAAAGACAAAGGAAAAGTTTAAAGAACTCCACATTTAAAAGAGCTATATTTTATATCTCTGTTCATAAACACAAAATAAAAAATACAAGTAATTGCTTAAATCTTCGAAGGATAGGATCTAGTCAAATCTCTAAATCCATTGAATAAGACACCTATATGGGAAGTTCAGAAGTAGCCCTGTAGTAGTGTTTTGTAAAGTAATTACAAAAATTTCAGAAGACAATCTCTTGATTTCATATCTATTCATTGAATATAGTAGATTTTTGTTGTGCCTTAAGGTTGAAAATGTATTTTTAGTAAATATATTTGTGAAGGTGATAATTATTTTAAATCATTACCTTTAAACTCTCTCAGGTGTTTATAAGTGTATGTGCAAATCAGCATCCAGATTGCCACCGTTCTTTGGTCCATGAACAGTACCTTCTAGTTTGCATTTTCTTTTTTTGTTGAAGACAAATCCTATCATATCAGATACTTATCCAGCAACAACTTAAGGACAAGTGAAAGATGAAAATGAAAGGTACTTCATTGCCCTCTCTTACCTCCTAGCATGTCTGAGTTTATTCATGCTTGTCTTTTGTGATCTCCTTTTGTACCATACATGGCTCATCAACTGACACAAAAATAAATGCATAACAATAGTCTACAAGACCAGACAGAGGGATTTACTAAATATAAAGAAACTGCCTGGTCAGACTTCTACCCTCTTCCCTGAGGATAAATGCTGTTGCTTTTGACATCTCTCAAGTTCTTGCAGCACTGTCTCAAGCAGTACCAGCAACTAGTAATCAGTCTAGTTCTCAGATGCCTTGAGGATCAACAGAGAAAAAAAGGCAGCAGTTCCTACACAGATAACCTTAAAATCAACTTACACCACTGGAGTGCAGCAGTGGAAGGCTATCTTCAGAAGGAATAGGCAAGGAAAGAGAGGCTTTCAGGTAGCCCTGAATGTGTAGGGATTTTTGATTATCCAGATCTTAATCATAGTCAAAATACGGTTCAGTGTTTATGGGTAATAATCGGGGAAGTCCAACAGAACACATATTCTGGTGAGAGTCTGTTACAGACCATTCAATCAGGATGGAGAGGCAGATGAAAGCAGTCGGAAGAAGTATCGCCATCACTGGCCCTTGTTTATATGGGGAACTTTAAATTAATGGATGTCTACTGGAAATGGAACACAAAAGAGATGCAACAGCCTAGGAGGTTCCTGTAATGTGAGGAAGATACTGTCCCAGAAGAGCTGATGAGGGAGCCAAATAGGGAACGTGCCCAGCTAGACCTGTTGCTTCTGAATGGACACAGACTGCTGGGTGATATGATGGTTGGAGGCTGTCATGAAATGACAGCACTCACAAAATGAATTTTCAATGCTGAGATGTGAAGAGGGCTATCAGAACTGGTACAGTACCTTGGACTTAGGAGAAGACAGACTTTGACCTGTTTGGGACACTGCTTGATGGAGTCCCTTGGGAGTCAGTACTGAAGAGCCAAGAAATCCACATGGCTTGACACTGTTCAAGAAGGAAATCCTACAGGAAAAGGAGTAGGCAGTCCCCATGAGCCGAAAGACAAGATGGTGGGGGAGAATGCCATCCTGCCTGAAAACAGTTTTGGCTACAACTCAGGAAAAAAAGTTTATGATCCTTGGAAAAAGAGGCAGGCAACTCAGAAGGACTACAAGGATGTCATGATATTATGAAGAAAAAAAAATTAGAGTGAAGCCCAGCATGAACTAACTCGGTTACTGATGTAAAAATGTATCTATAAACAAAGGAGCAACAGAAGCAGGGCTAAGGACAATCTTCATCCCTTACTGGATGTGGGGCGAAACATAGTGACAAAGGGTGAGGAAAAGATTGAGGTACTTAATGCCTTCTTTGCCTCAGTCTTTAATGACGAGACCAACTGTTTTCCAGATACCCAGATTCCTGAGTTGAAAGACAGAGACACAGAACAGAATGAAACATCGTTAATCCAAGGGGGAATGGTCAGCAATCTGCTACACCACTCAGACCTGCAGAAGTCTGTGGGGATGGATGGGAACCACCCAATGGGAGCTCGTGGAAGTGTTCACTGCATCCCTTTGCATTGTTTATTGGGAGTCCTGAGTAATAACGGAGATCTCAGCTGACCAGAAGTTGACAAATGTGACACCCATTTATATGAAGAAAGGAGTATTTAGGGAACTACAGGCCTCTCAGCCTGACCTTGGTGCCAAGGAAGGTCATGGAGCAGATCATCTCAAGTGTCATCATATGGCACATACATGACAACCAGGTATCAGGCACTGCCAGAATGGATTTGTGAAAGGCAGGTCCTGCTTGATGAATATGACCTCCTTCTATGCAAAAGCGTTCCACTTAATGAATGACAGAAAGGCTGTCTGTTGTTTACAAATGAATTATGTTGTTTACCTGGACTTCAGGAAAGCTTTTGACACAGTTTCTTACAACACTCTCCTCAGGAAACTGGCTACTCGTGGCTTGGATGGATGCACTGTTCACTGGGTAAAAGACTGGCTGGATGGCTGTGCCCAGAGAATGGTGATGGAGTTACATCCAGCTGGTGGTGTTCCCCAGGGCTCAGTACCGGGGTCAGTTCTGTTTTCCATATTTATCCTTGACCTGGACAACAGGATTAAGTGCAGTGGGGGAGGTTCAACAAGACCAATTACCAGATCTTCTTCTTGGGTCACAACAACCCCAGGCAGTGCAACAGGCTGCGGGAGGAGTGACTGGAAAGCTGCCAGCAGAAAAGGGTCTGGGGATGTTGGTTGACTGGAACACAAGCCAGCAGTGTGCCCAGGTGGACAAGAAGGCCAACAGAATCCACGCTTGTATCAGAAATAGTGAGGTCAGCAGGACCATGGAAGTGATCATCCCCTGTTCTCAGCACTGGTGAGGCCGGACTTTGAGTCCTGCGTTCAGTTCTGGGCTCCTCCCTCCAAGAAAGACACTGAGGTGCTGGAGCAAGTACAGAGAAGAGCAACTGAATTGATTAAAGGTTTGGAGCATAAATTGGAGGAGGATCAGCTGAGTTTCCTGCACTGTTATCTCATGTTCACTGTGTATCACATTAGTTCAAGACTCTTCTAATGAATTCTGGCTACCTTTTATAACAATATATTAAATAGTTCAAGTATGACTTGAATGTATACCTATCATGAGCTGCCACCTCTACTTTCTATGTGAAGCAGGGTAAGGCAACATCTGGATCCATGGCAATATATGTGAAGTGGTCGAGCAAAGGAAATCAACAGAATGAGATACAACTATAATGTAATTTCCTGTCAAAAAAAATTGTTTTCTTGTATTTCTTTCTGGGATTTGGCTATATTTCTATGCAGAATTTGTCTGACAGTATACGACCATTGCAGTATACCTGTCAAAGCTATGTTGTAACCATGTCACCAGAATGGCCTACAAGTACAGACACAAGATATTTTCAGGACCTTTTTTTCATAAGCTACTTGTTTCTAGGGGTTTATAATTTGACTATTGTAATTTTCTTCCCTTAGAAAAAAGCATGGGAAGCTAAAAGTCTAATGTACCATTTTGAAATGAGTAATGAAAGTTCACAAAAATATTGGGTTTATGTTACATTTCTGTGCTCAAACTGGTTTTGTTTATTCTATAAATACAGAAAAATACAAAGTCTCATTTAAAATTGCCTCTCTCAGCTTAAGAGTTTCCTGTGAATCATCTAGTTCTGGCCTTTACAGCAATCCAGTGGTCATTTCTTTTATGAAAATTATTTATTTCCTATGCTGATGGGCTCCCAGTCTAACTAGATGGGAAACCCACAAAAATGGAATAACATAAGAAACATATAACTAAGTCCAAGGAAGTGTGAGAGAGGGAACAGAGACCGAGAGCACTGCAGACTGGGGATCCTTATCATCAGAAAAGTAACTGGGTTGGCAGCTGCCAGGAGAATGATCCAACACTCTGAGAGTACCAAAGGTTTACAGGATTTTAAACACACACCATGGGCTCTCAGGTTCCTCAACTCTTGCATTCAGAACAAGGGCACACTTGGATGCTCCATGGAGGGAGTTGGCTCTCATGTATCCCTTCATTTTTGCTAGTGTGCACTATGCTGTGGTCCACACAACCATAAGGGCCATTTAACCAATGTAACACCAGCACAATTCTCTGTAGAGGTAATGGTTTGTAGCAGCACTGAGTAGTTGTATTTGATAATACATGGACTATATCAAATTCCTCTCATGACAGTTTTTTCAGCCATTTGATAGAAATTCAGAATGGAAAACTGTTTAAGGTACAAAGGAAAGACTTGGCCTCCCATCTCTTATGTTTCATTAAAGAGGAAGGGAAAAAATATATAACTCTAAAATAATTTTTCGAATGGCATTGTGCCAACTTTGGCCTCTACATTGTTTATGTAAATTATACATACACATATAAACTGCTCACTGCTTATGGAGAGTAAGCATTCCTGTGCACATATGGTCTCTCACTTGGGGACTGATTCAATATTTCGGCATTTTATTACTTTGTTAACAAATGCAGATTTTCTTTGTAATTAAACTGACCATTTAAAGTTCTGAACTAAATGACCACGCCAGATTTGCTGCAATTTATGCTCAATTATCAGGCATCTACAGTAGAAGACCTTTTAGCAAAGGAATAAGATAACAAAAACCTCAAAAACTATAAACACAATAATGATGAATCTCTACCCTCAAATATTATGCTGATGAATGATCTGAACAGGTCATCTGATGAACGGAGTACCACCCATCTGGTAAAATTTAAAAGGTTCAAGCTTTCCAAGAATTCTCCTTTAGCACCAATTAATCTCAAAATGATGTTTGAAGAGCACATGTAACACCAAGTATATATTGCACTTATTTATTTTATTTTTTCTTTTCATGGAAACACAGAAGAAATTTCCAGGTCTGAATTTCACTACAGGATATTAATAATTATTGCCTCCAGGGAAAAAAAAAAAGTATTGCTTTGGAAATAGCAAGATTTCCTGTGGGCTGATACAGGGAAATATCAGAGGTCTAGACCGAATTTTTTTTTTNGATATAACCAATAAAACATTTTCACCAGTAGTGGATAAAGCCTATTCTGTGAGTCTCTGAGTAACACTGGGGAAAAGTAAGTTTCTTCTAGTCTCCCTCATCATCTGCTTCTCTTTCTCTCAGTCAGCATTAGTCCAGTTCTTTTCTAGGGCTAGCTGCAGCATGGATGGATGCACCAAGTCTAGAACTTTGGGGTAATCTTGTTTTAAAAGCTGTCTCAAAACAAAATTGCACAAGAAACAAATCCACACCTTCTTTGAAACATCCAGAATGACTCTGGAGCTCTTTTCTTGCAGCATTGCATGGATGATTTTCCATGAAAAAAATGCAGAAAAGTAGTGGGTAAACTTGGCTCTCAATGCCTGTGCCTACTTTGGAGTTGGTGTTCTGTATTTATCACTGACATAGCAAAAAAGTAGATGTGGAAATTGAGGCAGACTCTGGCCAACTCCATCTTAGGTGCTTGGCCATTCTCACGAAACTCTTGAGCCTGTCAGATGACATATGAGCAGGTACCACAAGAGCTCTGAGCGGACCACAGCCCCAGCCCCACAGACTGGTGACTGAGGGTGTTTTGTTGGAAAGAGCACACTAAAAAGGGCAGAAAAAGAAAGGGAGAAAATAGCCAAAAAGTGCCCCTCTCCTTCTTCAGGGCTTTTTTTTTTTAGCAGGAGTCGTAAGAAAGAAAACAAACTCTTCATGGTGTTCAGATGTGAAAACGCTGAAAAACTGGACTTGGGTAAATTCAAAAGAATTGAAAGATATTCTTTCAGTCCACGCTGAAGTGAAGGATCTACAGTAAATTTCTGCCATTTTATTCCTTTATAGCCACAGGGAACATCCAGCGATTGCATAGAAGGTGAGTAAAAGCCATCCTGTCTGTCTGTTTACCACTGATCTTCCCCTTGATATATTGCTCAGTCTCTATCATTCCTCCCCTGAGAATGCTGTCATTAACATATCATTCCTCCTCTGCCTTAGAGGACAGATCTGCAGCCCCTGAGAAGCTGTGTTAGTGCTGATCTATTCATCATCTGGCAGACAAGGCTCTCACAGGCAATGCCATTATCAATATCAATCTCAATGACAAAGTACATCTTTTACATGTCTGGTTTCCAACCATATAGATCTAAATGTTATGCTGGGTCCCTTTTCCCAACAATGGAATTCACTGAGATAATGCAAGTTGTGTTTATTGTCTACTTTCTTTAAAGCAGCTGAATTGACAGAAGTTTTGCCTTAAAAAAAAATCCTGTATCATTTGGTGATAAGCACACTGCTCTGGCTGAATTAAGAGAACTAATAACAATGTTCAGATATCCATATAATGCCAACAAAAAATAAAATTAAATTGATCTTTGAAATCTGAAGTTGCATTTTAAAGATCAGCATTTCAAAACTAGGCTAACAGTACTGGGAAAGCACCTTTCTATTGGAGCTCTACACTTCGCTTTACATTATTATTGTTGTTTAAATTAGAAGAGCAATTCAGTGAAAATTAAATGAGCAGTTTTCACATGAAGGCCTCTGGGCATTATTAAGATTCACAATATAAAGTGTCATGCTGCTTCATAATAAACTGATATGAAAAAGGTAGTAAATATCTACTGCCTTTATAACTGAGAAAACATTTTGCATTACCAATGCTTCTGAAATACACTGAACTGATTTTCTCCTTAAATATCCAGCCACAGATTAAATACTCCAGCCTTTTCCAGTGGCATCATTTATCTTCATGTACTTTGACAGGCAAAATAACCTTGATTTAATTAATTAGTGTCTTCAGCTACTGTTGTCCTCAATAGTAACCCTGTAACATTGTATGTTCTAAAGATATATCCTTAAGTGTAGTAATTATAGGCATTGGTTCATTAGCAAGTATGATCAACAAGGATTATCAAAAACATTTTTCATGCATAACAAATGAAGCAAATTACTAAACAATAAAAAAAATCTAAGATCTACAGCAGGTTCACCTACATGATGTGATAATCCATCAACATAATTAAAGCAGATTTATAACTTAATTTTCCATCTTGTTTTCTGTAAGGGAGACCAGGGATACTCTGATTTTTCCTGTAGAAAGTTCGTGCCCTGGCTGGCAAAATGTCAAGTGAAATAAGACTCTGCAATGAAGAAAATGCTAGTTTAGATGTGACAGACTCCTTTTAGAAATGTTGCTGATTGCACACAGGCTGTGTAATTACAGACACTTGTGAACTGTACTTCATTATAATGACAAAGTGTCAGCACTGGTGAGACATTTAGTCCTCCCAGTATTAAATGAATATAACTCAAGTAAATTTTAGAATCATTACAATTTGAAAAAAATATCACAGGGGGATGCTTAAGGAACACAATACCAATATAGTTGCACTTCCCCTCCCCAAAGGTTAAAACAACACAGCGTTTATTTTCTCCTTCTGGGGGAATAGAAATCCCATGAATTTTAATATTTCTCTTGACAAAGAAATAGGAACACTGTCATTAGATTTCCACTGGAAGCTACTGCTGGCTTTTACTATTGGTAGAGTTGCAGTATTTTTCTTTTCCCCATATGAACTGTGAGTCTGGCACACTTAATTTTCTATGGAAATTACACTAACAGAACTCTTGCTAGATTCTGATGTCTTGACCTATGATTGATGACAGTTCTAAGTTGTACAAGTGCACAAGTATTCTTTCTTTAGAAAAAAGTACTTACCCATGAAGAATAGAAATAATAAATAATGGAGGGATTGACCCTACTTTCACTGGGATCAGGAGTAACATACTGACTGATTTCCCAATGGATAATTTTATACACAAACCTTGATACAAATTCATTTTATACTTGAAGACTCCAGCAAAGAAAAGTGAGGTTCAGTTATGCTGAACTAATCAAAACTTTTATATTTCCCAGTTTGAGCATACTTTTTAACTTTGTGATTGTCTTACAGTATGCTTTGGAGATGGTTGCAATTCTAAAAACTTACATTAGATTACTGTGTAGTTCATAAGATATTAACATGAAAAATGCACATTTAAAAATAGACATCTTTATACCATCTTCTCCAAGGACACCCCCT
>VXAU01005611.1:59884-73461 GCA_013399695.1 Formicarius rufipectus | reverse complement strand
CCTCTATCCCGGCTCCTCCCTCTGTTCACTGCCGGTTCTGTGTGGGAGCAGTGAGGATTCTGAGCATCCCCTGGGTTAACTTTTTAACCCTCCCAAGTGTGATCACCAAAGGTATCGTGGTGCTGCCGAACTGGGGGCTGCCCTGGAGGAATGAGCAGGAACAACCCCCCCAAACAGCTCCAACTCCAGACTTCCAAACCAGTGGCTCTGCAAGACTCTCCCCTCTTACCTTGGTTTGTTTAATTAAGCCTCATTAGTTCCGTCGGCTGCTGCCAAGGGGCTATGCCAGGGAGAGCGGCTAGATGGCACCAGGAGCCCTGGATCGGTGTCCTTGTCTCGGGAATTCCTGGTGGGACTCGCTCCTTCCTCCTGCAGGATTTCATCCGGGAAGCATGGAGCTGTGTCAGGGGGTTGGGATGGATGTCAGGAGAAGGTTCTTCCTCCCCCCCAGAGGGTGGTTGGGCACTAGAAGAGGTTCCCCAGGGACCTGCCAGAGCTCGAGGAGGGTTTGGGCACGGTGGGATTGTTGGGGTGTCTGTGCAGGGCCAGGAGTTGGATCAATGATCCCTGTGGGTCCTTTCCAGCTCTGGATATTCCATGATTCCATGACTGCCCAGGATCCTGGCAGAGCATTAACACACATGGATGCACCATCCTTGGTGCCCCAAGGGGCATTTTCCTCCTAATCCCTGCACTGGGCACAAAGACTTTGGGGCTGTAAGGTAGGACACACAAGGATTTTGGGGCTCTAGGGTGGGAGATACAAAGATTTGGAGGCTTTAAGGTAGGAGACACAAAGATTTTGGGGTTCCGAGGTAGGAGACACAAGGATTTTGGGGGCTCCAAGGTAAGAGACACAAAGACTTTTGTGCTCTAAGGCAGGAGATAAAGATTTTGGGACTCTAAGGTAGGAGACACAAGGATTTTGGGGGCTCCAAGGTAAGAGACACAAAGACTTTTGTGCTCTAAGGCAGGAGATAAAGATTTTGGGACTCTAAGGTAGGAGACACAAGGATTTGGGGGCTCTAGGGTGGGAGACACAAAGATTTTGGGGTTCTAATGTAGGAGACACAAAGATTTGGAGGCTTTAAGGTAGGAGACACAAAGATTTTGGGGTTCTAAGGTAGGAGACAGAAGTGACAGGGTGCTCCCAGTGCTCTCCAGGAGATCACCGAGAGCAGGTGACCTGTCACACAGCCTGAAGTCACAGCTGGGGTTTGGAGTGGGAGCTCATGGCACATTTAGGTGCCACATGGGAAGCCAGGAGGTATTTCAGGAAATCATACCTGGAGATACAAGGCAGCTCCTCCTTCTTAGGACCTTCAAAATAAGGAATCATAAAATTGTTAAGGTTGGAAAAGATCTTAAAGACCAGAAAGTCCAACTGTGGACCCAGCACCACCAAGGCCACCACTAACCCATGTCCCCAAGGGCCACAGCCACACATTTTTGGAACAATTCCAGGGGTGGTGACTCCACCCCTGCCCTGGGCAGCTGTGCCAGAGCTGGACAACCCTTTCCATGAAGATTTTTGTCCTAGTATCCAATCCAAACCTCCCCTGGCACAACCTGAGGCCGTTCATCCACGAAAGGATCTGGCCTCGCACACAGCTTGGACTGGAGCAGAATCCTAAAGCTGAGCTGGTGGGGGAAGATGGGGTGGGATCCAATTTATTACCCAATCTCTGTGCATCTTGGAATGCACCTAATGCAGAAATCAGTTAATTCTGCTGTCACAGGCAAACAAACAGAGGCTCATGTTCACAGAGAGCTCCTCTGCCTGCTGGATCAAACCTTCTCTACAGATAAAACTGTTCAGTGCTTTATATTATAATAAACATTGCTACATTTCCTCCCAATAAGCAGCTATTTTTTTCTGAGACTCCAGTTAAGTACTATTTTAAACAGCACTCTGATATGATAATATTCCAGCTTGGTGGCAGTTCAGCTCTAGGTTTTTATATTTAATTTCCTCACCCAGCAAGATGCTGCCCTCAATTTCCTTTCCCTGCTGTCTCACCAAAATATACTTAAAATTCTCCATTCAGCCATCTTGATTACATCCCACTTTGCATCAAAGGAAAATTAGCAGCCACTTGAAATAAAGCAGCAGCTGCTTGGGTTTAACTCCTAAATGTCCCTTCCAGCATGGCTGTCACAGTCAGATGCATCACAGAATCACAGGAGGGTGTTTATTCCTGCAGGAATCCCTTTGGCCTTCCAGAGAAAAGGCAAGTTCTGAGAGCAGGGAAGGAAGGAGGGACCTTGACAGCAAAGATCCAGGCTGCAGCCAAGACCTGAGCCCTGCAAAAAGCCACAGGAGCTCTCCAAGGACCAACATGCCACTTCAGGTCAAACCTCAGCCAGAGGAAACAGGACCAAGAGTCTGGAAATTCGAAGCTTCCTTCAGAGGGAGGAGGAAGAATTTGGACTGAGTTTATACACCAGATTATTCCATTTAGATGGGTTTTCTTTAGGCAGAGGGTAAAACACTACCAGGCTCTCAGCCTGTGCTGCTTAACCACAATTAGAACATGAGGCTTGGTAAAAACTGTCCCAGAATCAGCTTTACGTGGCTGGTACAAACCCAGGGGGTTACTCAGAACTGACTTCCTGGCACAGCAGTTTCCTCCACAGCCAGAACAAGGTGCTTTAGGCAAAGGACCGTGCTCTGTGTGAGCCTTGAAACTGCAGCTGTGGGATGCACAGTGATGAAGAAGAAGTGGAAAGGTAAGAAAAAGAAACAAGTCTTTCCAAAATGGTACCAGAAATGGAGGCTGTACAGCCCAAAAACCAGCACAGTGAAGACAGACAAATTACTGAACATATTAAGTGTTGGGCTTTTTTAAACACAGAGAAAAGACTCGGGGAAATCAGTCTGGGAGAGTTGTTCGGTTTGGTTTTGGACAAGGCAGCCCAGGATTGTGCCCAAATTTCAGCAGACAGGTTTTCTAGGTCCAGAAGAAAAGCTGGAACAGGGAAAGCAAAGGAGGCCCCACGAGCACTCTGGCTCCTCCCCTCCCCTTTATTACACTTAGGCAGAAAACACAAGAGGTTTTTCTCCTGTTTACTTCCAAAGGAAAGGAATACAGAGCTTCAAGTCATTTTACATAATTCCATGTACAGCCTGGGTGAACTGTGAGCTGGATCCAGGACACCTTCCCTGGCACAGTCTGCACTCGTGAACAAAGCGACAGTGGAGCCACAGGAAGGCAGCACCCTGGGGACACCTGGCACTTCCCTCCCTGTCCTCTGGGGCTGAAGCTGGGTGGCCAATAAATAATTAAAGGGATGTGGGAATTCCAGCCCTAGTTCCCATTGCCTCAGGCTGCCAACCACATGCCCGGGGCACAGAGCTTGGAACAATGAGGCAGCGTGGAAATGGTGATGGGAATACATTCGGAGTCAGGGAGAGGTGCAGAGAGAGGAGGGCTGGTTATCCCTGAGCAGGCAGCCAGCCACTCCCCTGCCACACACAGGCTGTGCAGAGAGCCCAGGGAAGAGCACAATTCCTCCCTGGAAGTTCAGCTGTTCAGGGACCAGGATTCCTGCTCCTCCACGTGCACACCAGGGATAAAAAAGTGACCTGCAAAAGATGAGGGTTTCGCTCCCGCTGGGCAAAGGCAGCCCCCAAAGCAGCTGCAGTTGTGGTGCTCTGGGGTTCTGTGCACCAAAAACATTCTCAGAGTTTTGGGTTGGGGCTTGCTGGTAACACACAACCTCGTGGGATTGCAAGAGCAAGGCTGAAGGCAAAGTCAAGGCTGCTACAGGAAGTTGTGCTCTCCCGAAGGGATAACGCTGCATCCCTTCTCCTCAGCCCCCCAAAATCACTCCACGAGAGCTCCAAGCTCATCCCTCTGCAGCTCCCAAGTTTTGCACACAGGGGAGACACAAAACCAGCAAACAGCTCAAATTTCAAGGAACAACAAGCAGCAAGTTGGATTGACAGTAACCAGCAGCCTCTGTCACCACAGGCAGAGCCTGAAACTCCTTCATTTACATCTTTTGCAGGTCTCCCTTTTAAGGCCTTAATGTTATTACAGAAAGAGGAATTCTTTAGTCTTGTGCTTGGAATTGCTGCCCTGCAGGAGGAGCAGCACCAAACTCTCCTAAAAATACAACAGTTACAGTGTTTAGTTGTCCAGACCGTGCAAGATACACACAGGGAGGGGCAGAACTATCACCAGGTGCTTAAGCTTGTTGCAGATATGTCAGGATTCATGTGCCAAGTGTTCTAAACAACCACACAAAACAGCCAAATGTTGAGCCACTGCAACACTGCTGCAACTCAGAACCTCAACATCAGCCACAGCAAGGGAAGGAAAATTAAAAAATAAATAAATAAAAGGAAAAAAAAACCCCAAACCAAACAAAACTGAGCACTGTTATGGACACAGAAGAGTTTATCTTCACTGGAATTGTATTCCCAGGAGGGAAGACTGGATGGCAGAGTGACTTGGGGTCACCAGTCAGGCTGAGACCAGTGCAGATGTTGGCACAGAGATGACAAAAACCAGCTGGGGCCAGTTCCAGAGTGGATTGTCATGGCAGGAGATCCTGCTGCTGAGCAAAGTGATATCCATGGAGAAGAAGGGAGAGTTACCCCTCTCCTCAGAAGTTCTAGTCATGAGTTAAGGAACCTTAAGACAACTTCCCAAACAGCAGCAACAGGATTCTGTTGGGTCTTCAGAGATTCAGTCCCAGAGCTGTTTCGGGTTCAGAGGAAGCAGCCACAGCCTTCTGTGCCAAATCTATGAAGAAAATTGCAACAGAGAGAGGTCAAGTTACAACCACCACATCCAAAGGAGCAAACAGAATTCCAGAGGGTCTCAGTGCGTCACTGCCCTGCGCTCTCTTGGAAGCACATGCTCCCTGTCTGATAAGGGAGGCTTGGAAAGTTGGGATTATCAGCTGCCCACACAGGAAGAAAACTACGTGGACAGTTCTGTGTAATTGGCCATCAACAGATTCCTGGAAGGAACTGAAAATGGAAGTCCATTTACCCCTGTCCAAGGCACATCCAGGGAAAACTCAGACAGCTTTTCAAGGCCATAAACTCTGGTCACTGACTGCTACTAAATTATAGACCATCCTGGGTTGGAAGGGACCCAGAAAGATAATCACTAAATAATATTTACATAGCGATAATAAATAGTAAATAACAACTGATATTTAGTTATCAATAATAGTAAATAATGAAACATTACTTGCTAATCAATATTTGTTTACTTATCAATAAATAAAGAGTACTTTAACACGTAAGACAGGCAGCATTCTAGGACAGGGAAGAGGCTGATTGCCTGACAATGCTGCTCTAATTTATCCCTTTGAACACTGCCTGGCTTTGTACAGCTTTGTTAAATGAGGATGAAAAATTAATTAGTCCAAGCAGCAGCTCCCCCACAGAGCCTTTAATTGCCCCTCTACCCCATGGCAGAGGCCAGGCAGAATCCCTGGCAGAGGGCAGTTCTTGGGAGGGTGAGACTTCAGCTCTGCTCAACATGCTCTATTGTGCAGGGCTGTCCCCAGCCTGCTGCCAGCCCTACCTCCATCACAGACTGAGAGCTTCTCCAGTTCAGCTTCCAGCTCAGCATCAGAAATGGGGGGATTCAGCACCTTCTGGGGCACAGGAGGCAGCTCTGCAGGCTCCTTAGTCGAGTCCTGGAGGAGACTGTCCAGCTCCTTCTCCAGCTCCTCAGTGTCCATCTCTGCTGATGAAAGAAAGCATTCAGTTCCAGGGAGAAGGAAGAAATCCAAGTGAAACACAGGTATTGTTCCTCCCATTACTCATGAGGAACTTCCTGTGCAAACTCTAAAGGACTGAAAATTCAGGGAGAGAAATTTCTCAGGAAACCGCACCGAGGCCACCAGACACATTCCAGCCGAGACAAACAAGCTGCAGCAACACAGGCCAGAGGAAAAAGCTCAGCACTTCAAAAACAAAGCAGCAGCTGCTCCAAAAATACACTTCAATCAACATTACACAACTCAGAACTGAAATCCACCTGCAGCTGGACACTGCAGCAGTGTGGAGAGGCACAAATCCCAATTCCCTGCAACCCACTGTCACAGGGGAGAGCTCCCTGCCAGGCTTCATTCCCTCTCAAGGCACCAGCACCAACAGCCCTGGTATTTCAGGAAGAACTAATCCCCCCCAGAAACTAGAAATATGGAAGGGAAGAGCAGGGATGGGATGAGCTAAGGATAAAAATCCCAAAACATACCCAGACCATTGATCCCCACTCCAGCCAGAGTCTGGGCTACTTCATCTTGAGTGTCACAAAGCTGAGGAAAAAGACACACAGTTGGATACAGAATATAAACTGATCTTTTGTCTCCCTCAAGTTGCCTTTGTCAGAAGTAGAAATAGCAAAAAGAATTCAGAAATTGACTCAAAGACAGCAGCTCTTAGTGCAAAAGACTTCCATCATGACTGTTTTTTCACTAACAAAAGGAGTAACGGGAAGATTATTTAATAAAGTGCTACAAGACCAACAGGCATCAAACCTGAAACCATTTCACAGTAAAAAAAAATTTCCTCTCATTTTAGCTTTTTCACATAAATATTTTATATTTATGTGAAATATTTATATTTATATTGCAGCTTAGGCCACAAAATCAGGAGGCTAAAGACCAAAACACCTCAGCCCTGACATTTTGCAGCCCCTCAGCTCTTGAGCTGAAGTCACAGTTTGAGCTGACACTGCTAAAAAAACTAATCCTTTGCTGTTTTTCACACCAGCTTTTGCAGACAGGTTCATTTTAGCTCACTCAGAATTAACTCCCCTCCCTTCCCTTACTGAACTGCAGAAGATTATGGGTCAGGCAGCTCTAAGACCCTGTTCTGTGCAGGTTAATAAACATCTCCTAGGAAAGTTGTGTGCTTGCCCAACACCACTGACCAAAAACCACATGAAACACACACATGTAACGTAAATAACTAAAATCAAACACACAGTTATCTGCAAACGTCTTCTTGCTGATCTTTTAACTCCAAATCAAGTCAGTTTGCTTTGGTGACATTAAGAAAAGAAACTAAACAGCACCAGGAGTCTCAACATTAATATTTGGGCAGGTTTCCTGTGAACATCCAAACAACTGGCTTGGTTCTTTGGCTGTGCTGTTCTTTCAGTACCTCTTGTATCTGATCCACCAGGTTCTCTGCCCTCTCCACAGTCACATCCTTCATGGACAGTTTCAGAGCCCCCACACCAGCCTGGTAGGCATTAAATACCTTGAAACAAAAACATAAAAGAGAAAAAGATGCACTTTGCTAAGGAAGAACAAACAAGTTGCTCTCCAGACCCCCAGGAAACAGCAAAGACCTCAGGAGACCCCAGGAAACATCTCCAGACCCTCAGAGAAAAGCAGAGAATGGAGCCAGGAGAAGGTTTAGTTACAGGGATACTCCAGGAATAAAGTTCCACCCCTCAAGATTCATTAAACCAGGAAACAGAGCCAGGAGAAGGCTCAATCAGAGGGATACTGCAGGTATCAAGTCCCACCCCTCAGAGATTCCTCAGAGAATGGAACCAGGAGAAAGTTTCATCAGAGAATAAAGTCCCACCCCTGAGAGACTGATCAAACCAGGAGATGGAGCCAGGAGAAGGTTTAACCAGAGGGATACTGCAGGAATAAAGTCCCACTCCTCACAGATTCATCAGAGAATGGAGCCAGGATGAGATTTAAGCGGAGGAATAAAGTCCCAGCCCTCAACCAGGTGGAGCAGCCAGGGTGAGAAGAGAGGGGCTGCAGGGAGGAGCACAAGACAGAGGAGCAGAGTACCATCTGGTCAGTCTGGGAGGCATAAATCCTGTCCAGGATCCCCTGCACAGCATCCAGCTTGGAGTGCAGCTCCTCGATGCGCCGCTCCGTCCTCCGCTTGGCCTTCAGACACCTCAGGGCCTGCAGAAACACACCTGGCTCACCAACTGTGCCACCTGTGCCACCCAAACCTCCAGGCCCCCCTTTCCCAGAAGGAAAGAAGGAGAAAAGGCAAAAAAACCAGCTGAGAGATAATGGCAAAGCAAACTCAGAGTGGCTAAATACTTAAATTTATTACTAACAAGGTAAGAACTAAAAGGTAGGAAATAAATCAGCCTTAAGAACACCTTTCTCCTCCCACTCCTCCCTCTTTCCAGCAGTTCCAGAGAGCAGGGAATGGGGGTTTGCAGGTGGTGGTTCTGCCATTGCTCTTGTCCTGGGGGTCACCTCGTGGGCTGCAGAGGGGCACGGCTTTGAGTCCTTCTGCCCCTGCTCCCGTGGGGTCCCTCCTTCTCCTCCTCCTGCTCCCACCTTGGTCTCTGAGTTGTTCTCTCGTGGCTGGAATTTCCAACTGCCCCACACTCCTAAATTCTTAAATATGTTATCCCAGAGCTGTGACTGTGATTCTTAATTGGCTCAGCTTTGGCCACCAGCAGGAGGTCCCTCCTGGCCCTGGCTGTCCTTGGCTCCACAGGACAGGGGAAGCTTCTGGCAGCTTCTAAGAGATGCCATCCTGGATAGCCCCTTCTTCTACCAAAATCCAGCCACAGACACCTATGACACAAACCAAAGACAGTGACATTGCCTAGGTCATGCTGACACACAAATCTGAAGGGTCTTCCTTCCCCGGAGTGTATTTCCACTCTGGGGGGTTCCAATAATTCTTAGTGGCACCATGAGAAAACTTGGATGAAGCGCTGAAAGATGAGGAACAAGCAAGTGTCCTCCATGTTGCACCTGAATTCACAGGGTCCATTCAGGTATTCCTGGATCACTTGGATGCTCAGAAGCAGAGGAGTCTTGGATTCCTACTTTGGAAAGGTCAGGCCATTGAAAATATGCCAGTGGGCACCTGCAACTGCTCAGATTCCTGGCTGCTGATGTTTCCTTCAAAAAAAATGAATCATTGTGGATTTTCATGTTGAATAAAAAAACCAAAAGGCCTTTGCAACACGCTGCTCCACGCTGAGAGGACAGTGGAGAGAAGCAGAGAAAGACTCTGAAATATGGATTTGTGTTTGTGCAAAACTCCATGGTTTGACAAGAAGAAAGTTAACTGCCACATTAACAAAAAATAAAAAGGCAGGAGTTGGACTCTGATGATCTGAAGTGGGTCCCTTTCAGCTCAGGATACTGAGTGAAAGTGTCCTACAAAGCCCAGCAATCCCTGAGGCACACACACACCAGCTGCTTTTAAGAGTTATTGCCATTTCCTTTCACCATCACTCTGGAGAAATACACTCTTATCTTCACCTTAAGGAGACCTTTGGTTTTGGAACCACCACTTCAACACACTCAGACTAAACCCACAAAGTAACCCTGAGCTTTATGTGCAGTTATGGACCAGCCCCAAGATAATTCCCTGGCAGTTCCACTCACCAGTTGCTTTTTCCCAGCTCTACAAGCACTCCGGGCATCCTCTTTACACCTGGAAGATGCAAGAAGGAAAAGAAACTTATTCCTTTGCCAGCAGCAATTTCACAAAGCAGAAACCACCCTCCTTGCTTTGCTCTGAAGATGAGGGGACCAGTAAGGAGGCATTTTGGATACAACCACCCTTAAATCACTCTTGATTCCCAGGAGTCCTTGAATGGATTCCAAATCTTTTGCAAACATTCTTCACACCCGTTCATAGCAGCTCGTTTTCACGGGGGTGGGGAACAAAGACTGGGAAATCTGCCTGACCACAAGACTGGGACACAAACAGGAAACGGTCACACGGAGAAAGCAACTTCTTTCTAATTATGCCACAAAGTTCTACATGACACAGAGGTTGTTCCCACCACCCTTCCCCAAATTACTTCTCTGCTTCCTGGGAAAGGGACTCCACCTTCTGTGACAGCAGCTGCTCACTCTGCATCAACTGATACACTCCAATGTCCACATCGTTCATCGGGGACACTTTGGCGTGGAGACCTCGGGCAAACTTCACTATCTAAAAGAGAACCACAAGCTTGAGCCTCTTGTTCCCAAAATGTGTGCCTGCACTAGGAATATCCTCACTTGGAAGGAAGGAAAAGATGGTTTCACACTCCCAGTTTAAGCCTTGTTCTGGAGTGATGAGGGTGCCCCAGTCAGCACAGGATCTAATATTAGACTGCACAGGATCACGTAACATCAGTGTGAAAACAAAAAGCCATGAATGGAACCCCTTGAAGATTTAAAGCTGTCCTGGTGCTCTGGGAGTGGATGGAATGTCCCCCTTCCAAGGACTTCAGAACTGGAGGGAAACATGCCATGTCAGAATTGGGAGGGAGGGCCTGCAGGTAGGTACTGACAGAACACCCTTTTCACACAAAGGGAAATTCCACGTGGATTCCAGTGGCATGGAATGATTTTAGCTTGTGTGGCTGGGGACAGTCAATCCTGCAGGCAGACAACTACAGGACCTGCCAGTTTTTTAGCTCTTAAATAAACCGAAAATTATTCAGAAAATAAACCCAGAATTATTTAGAAAAGTACACAGACAATATTACAAACGTTTGAAGAACCTGTCAGGCAGGAATGAGCATTTCATTTCATCTACAACCAGGTTACAACGTTGGAGCACACAGAATTTATCCTTTACAAAGAACACCCACATTTCACCACCAGAGTTTTCCTCCCAGGCAGATGGAATGCAAGACAGGGGTTATACCACCCAAAAGCAGTCACCTTGACCCTGTACCTTCTCTCCATTCTGTTCCAGGATGGTGACTCTCTTTTCCTTCTGCAGCTGGAGCAGCAACAAGTAGAAGGTCCTTTCATCTGGGCACACACTGGCACAGAGGGACTGGAGCTCAGAGAGGGCAACGACGGGGTGAGAGGAGAGCACAGAGTTCTGGTAGAGGCGATAAACTTCCTCTGCCTTCTCCTGCAGGGAAATCAGGATGCAGCTCAGCCAGCACTGTTGCTCCCCCCACAGGCACACACCGAAGGTGAAAATCTGCACAGTTCCTGTTTGGGGCCACATTCACTTTCGGAAGAAACTGTATGAAACTTCTGAAGGCCATGAGAGAGCTTTAAAAACAGTCCAGTTGGCCGTGGAAACCAAAACTACATCCCCTGAAACGCTGTGGAACAGCACAGGGACCACATGGGCAGTGAGTTGGCTCCATCTGCACTTTCTGGAATTCCCTCCCCTAGTTTAAACTGAGTAGAAATGCTTCCCCCCTTCAAAGATTGCCTGCGTTTCTGCTGGACACGGGGACACCACTTGAAACAGCAGCAAGTTTTGGGGCTCAGTTTTAGTAACATAGAGAGAAAAGGGCCTGTGACAGGATCCAAGGGTTCTAATCCCACGGGAAAGGCAAGTTGGAAGCACAAGCTCTGAGTGAAAGAGCCTGAATAATGCCCAGGGAGTGGGGCTGGAGGGGACACTGGGGTGACAGGCAGTGCCTGCCCCATCACCTGCCCCTGCCCACAACTGGGCCAAGAGTTTCTCTCATGTCCAACATGGGAATGAATTCCAACCTGGGATTTACAGCAGGCTCACAGCACAGTTCTGGCCTTCCTGCACAGACAGGGAATCCTGTCCCTGCCTTTTCCTGGCAGTCAGTGAAAAGTCATTATCATAGAACCATGGAATGGTTTGGGTTGGAGGGACCTTAAAGCCCACCCAGTGCCATCCCCTGCCATGGGCACGAACACCCTCCACTAGACCAAGTTGCTCTAAGACCCATCCAACCCAGCCTTGGATACTTCCAGGGATGGGTCATCCTCTGGGAAATCCATTCCAGGGCCTCCCTACCCTCACAGGGAGGAATTCCTTCCCAATATCCCATCTAACTCTGCTCTCTGGTAGTGGAAGACATTCCCCCTCATCCTGTACCTCCATGCCTTGTCTCAAGTCCCTCTCCAGCTCTCCTGGAGCCCCTTTAGGCACTGGAAGGTGCTCTGAGATCTCCCTGGAGCCTTCTCTTCTCCAGGCTGGACACCCCCAGCTCTCCCAGCCTGGCTCCAGAGCCCTTGCAGCATCTTTGTTATATTAGTTGGGAACAACATCCATAGATCTAAATTACTCATGCCCAAATTGCTCCATCTATTTCCCTCCAGCCTTTTCAAATACCTCAGCAGCACAAGTGAAGATCTACCCAACTCTGACCCTTCCTTCCCTGCACATGAAATGATTCCTGGTTTTCCTGGAGATGCATAAGCACAGGGAAGCTCTCAGCAACACTCACCTGAAGCACCTCCACGTAAATCAGAACCTCCTCTTCCTCAGGTATTTTGCTGTCCCCCAGGACGCTGGAGAGAGTCCACTTGAGGGGCTTCAGGATGAAAACTCCCACACCCCAGGAGATCCAGCTGCTGTCTACACTGGCCATGAAGTCTGACTCCCTCTGGAGCTTCCCACGTCTAGGGAAAAGATATTCCATGTGGAAGTGAACACAGCCAGTCAAAACCTTGGACATCCTGTACATCCCCAGTGGCACTTTCTAACACCAGATCCAGCCAAAGTTTGAGACCTCCCTGCACAGGGAGGCCTCCACTCCTCCCAGGCTTCCTCTGGACCCCAAGGGCCTTTTGTTTACTATTTTCCCAGTTCTGCAAGTTGCTCCCAGATCCATGACTCCGAACTAAGGAGGCATCGAAGCAGGAAATCGATGGCAGGGGCCGTTTTTTAAAAGGCTGCCTCAGTTTTGTATTGAATTGCACCGGCAGTTTCTCAGATCTGGTGTTTTCCATGTCCCAGGCAGAGCAGCTGCTGCTCTGAATCTCTTCAAGGCATCAACCCCCGGCTTTAATTTCACAACACGAGACCCCCTGGTGCAAACACCAGCTCCCCACACCCCCAGTGCCCAGTTTAACCCACCATTCCCCTGGCATGCCCTGCATCCTGAGAGCTCCTCTGCCTGCCTGCCCAGCTTTACCTCCCAGGGGCTCCCAAATTCCCCTGCACAACATAACTCTGTATCCACAAAACCCTGCAGTGGTTTGGGTGGGAAGGGGCCTTGAAACCATCCAGTTCCACCCCGTGCCCCCTGTGGTGGGGGCTTCCCAGCCTTGTCCCTGTCATGATCCAGGAAGGATCAGCCTTGTGTCACAGAATCCTGGATGGGTTTGGGTGGGAAGGGGCCTTAAAACCATCCAGTCTCACCCTGTGCCCCCAGTTCTGGGGCTTCTCAGCCTTGTCCTTGTCATGATCCCAAGCAGCCTTGTCCTTGTGTCATGGAATCCTGGACTGATTTGGGTGGGAAGGGACCTTAAAATCATTCAGCTCCACCCCATGCCCCCTGATCTGGGGCTTCTCAGCCTCATCTCCGTCACGATCCAGGCAGGAGCAGCCTTGTGTCATGGAATCATGGAATGGTTTGGGTGGGAAGGGACCTTAAAACCACCTCATTCCACCCCCTGCCATGGGCAGGGACACCTTCCACCAGCCCAGGGTGCTCCGAGCCCCATCCAACCTGGCCTTGGACACTCCCAGGGATGGGGCAGCCACAGCTTCTCTGCCCACCCTGTGCCAGGGCTCCACAGGCCAGAATTGCCAATAACCTCCTTGACACATGGATCTCTCCCTGCCTTCGTCCTCCTCTCTCTGCCTGCATCCTCCTCTCCCTGACTACTCCCATTTCTCTGCCTGCATCCCCCTTTCCCCGCCTGCACTCCCC
>VXAU01005611.1:31901-50263 GCA_013399695.1 Formicarius rufipectus | reverse complement strand
GGTGGGGGGGAAGGGAGCAGGGAGAAGGGGCATCTCAGCGCTGCGGGTCAGTGTGAGAGGAAACTTTCTCCCACAGCACGTGGCTGTGGGGTGTGTGACGGCCCTGGCGCTCGGAGGTGGCGTGAGGTTTGACCTGCCCGAGCGGCAGGACGGGGGATTTCCAGGCCCTTCGCTCCCGAGCCGTGTTTGCCCATCGGTGTCGGCATCCCGGGGCAGTGCGGGGCTCCTCGGGATGGTTCGAGGCAGCGGAGTCGGCTGCGGGCCGCTCTGGGCTGCCCGGGGCAGGAATGCTGCCTCTGCAACTTGTCCAAGTGATGTCCAAACCCTCGGCACGGTTGGATTTTTAAAGACGGAAAATCCCGTTCGCGCATATCGTGTTTCCCTGTACATGGATTGGGCGTTGCTTGGGTTGAAATACCTAAACTCTGTTCTCACCTGAAGTCGGGGGAATCCTGCCATGAGTTTTACCCCGGGGATCCTGCCCTGAGTTTTATCCCGGGTCTGGCCTGTAATCCCACTGCAGCGGGCGAGCCCAACAAGCACGTGGGTGCTGCTCCCGTGCTGGAATTTCTCCCGCTGACATCAGCAGTGCCCGTAAGAGCTTTTTTAAAACGAATCAACTTCTCGTCCAGTTCCTTCTGCATATTGTTTATCAGATACCTGACGAAGTCGAGCCTTACTAAACCCATCACCTGAGGGCACACTCTTAACAGCCTTGGGTTTTATCCCCCCGTTTTTGTTTAAATTCACTTTTTTTTTTAGCGAAAGGGGAGGGTAGCTGATCGGGAGTGGTGATTCACCACCTCACAGATCGTCTAATCCTGTGACCGCGTTGCCTTTGTTGCATCATGCTGGACCCGGGCCACTGGCTCTCCAGGAGGAGCAAGTGGATGCCCTGGATGGATCCCTCCGTTTGTGTTTGCGGGAGCTCAGATTCCAGTGCGGGAAGTCCAGGGGAAAATCCCTGCATTCATCAAACCTGTGCTCTTGGAGCAGACGTGTCCTGTGTGTGCCTGACATCTCTTTTGTCCCTGGTCCTCCCCCGCTGCCGCCAAGGGCTGTGGATTGATGGTCAGGAATTCCGAGAGGGGTCTGTCCTCTACTGCATGGTCCAACTCCTTCATGGGATCGTTTCAGAGAAAAAAAGTTGGGGATGGGAGAAGGGAAATGTCAAAGGTTGAAGCTTTCCAGAACTTTCCTTCCAGACTTGATCATCCAGAAGGAAGAGGCTGGTTGAGGATTCCTGTGCCTCATGGCAATGTGGCTTTCTTGGGTTGTTTACTGTGGGTAAAAACTACTCCTGAATTCAGTCATGTCTTGCCCAAGGCTGGTTTCCCCCCATGGGTTGGTCAGGGCAGCAAGGTGCTGTGGGCAGATAACTGTATCAGCCCTTGTTGCTGTTACATGGAAAGCAATGAAATCCTGTGTCTGAGGGGGCTTTCCAAAGAGCAGATAACACTGCCTTGTTGCTGTCATGTCCCTCACAGCCTGGCAGAGTTCTGGTAGGGAAGAAAATGTGTTTTTTGGTTTTTTTCCCGGTGGGGACAGAGTGGAAGTGGGACAGGTTGTCCCCTCCCTTCCAAGACCAGAGTGGATGAAGCCCTGAGAGCTGGAGTTCCTCGACTGGATAAAAAAAGCACTTTACAAACTCGCAAACCCTCCCAGCAGGAGACAGGATAAGCAGAGCCAAAAGCTGGGAGATGCCAAGCCAGAAGCCATTGATGGCTTTGATGGATTTGATCCCTCTAAGGCAGGGTGGGAAGATGGTTCCACTCCCAGGCTGGCTGGGGCTCTGTGCCCTGGTGGTGGAGGTGGAGGTGTCCTCTCCATGGCCAGGCTGCTCTCAGGGGTGTTGTCTGTGGGTTTGCATCACCCTCTGCAGCTCCGTGACCACCAGACCTGCTGAGGACGGTTTTGGCACTCGCCCTTTGGCTTGTCCAGGCGTGGGGAGTATCTGGGATGGAGGCAGGGGATAGAGGAAGGGATGGAGGCAGGGATGGAGGAAGGGATGGAGGAAGGGATGGAGACGGGATGGAGGAAGGGATGGAGGAAGGGAATGGAGGCAGGGGATGGAGGAAGGGATGGAGGCAGGGAATGGAGGCAGGGATGGAGGAAGGGATGGAGGCAGGGGATGGAGGNGATGGAACCGGGGGATGGAGCTGGGGCATGGAGCTGGGGGATGGAGCCAGGGGATGGAGTCAGGGGATGGAGGCAGGGGATGGAGCCAGGGGATGGAGGAAGGGATGGAGGCAGGGGATGGAGGCAGGGGATCAGCACTGTGCTGAGCTGCTGCTCTTGGGGCTGCTGAGGGGACAGGGTGGCTGGCCAGTGGCGTCTCTATTGTTCAGCTTTTCCAGGCAACTTCTGACTCACGGGAGAAATATTTGCTTTAGGAGGCAGATTTTGTGCTCTGTGTTTGGAAGGGGAAAAGTGCCTCTTCCAGGCTGTCCCTGTCATGATGTCTCCTTCCCTGGGAGACAGGAGAGAGCCCATGGGAGAGAGTTGAAGGCTGCAGGTAGGGGCAGATTTGCACCCACTGATACCTACAGAGCTGCTCTGTGCAGGCTGCGAGCCCAAGGGCATCGTCCCTCCTTGGGTGAGGGTACTTTGGTGACATTGGCATACCCTAAAAGCCCCCCCAGGCCCTCAGGGGGTGGGTGGCTGTTCCTGACCCAGCCAGGGCAGGAAGAGCTGAGCTGGCAGAAAGGGCGGGCAGAGCCAACGGAAACTCCTGTGTTGTGTTCCTGCTGTGCAGCAGGAAAACAGGAATAATGCAGGAACACGAGGACACGCTGTCCCCTGGGAGCCTGGAGCAGCTCAGATCTTCCCTGTGGGCACAGGACCCAATTCCCAGCCTTGACACGGGGCTGGGTTCCTCCCACAAGCCTGTTACCCCTTCCCTGCCCTTGCCTTCAGTTTGGGGCTGAAATTGGGGAAGGAAAGGGGTCTGATGTTATCCTAAGGAAACTTTGGGGAGTCCGTGCCTGCTGATAGCCTGGCACAGGAGACTCCCCCTGCAAATGCTTTGCCAAGGAGATACCTCCCTGGTACAGGGATGGCCTCAAGGGATGTTTGGCTTCTGCTCCTGTTGACTTTCAACCATCCCAGAGTTCCTCTCCTGCTTCACCTGAGCACACTGGGCACAGCAGCTCTTGCCTTTCTCTTTCTTCCCTTGCCCTGCAGGCTTGGGATGGTTTTTAACCAAGGTTGTTCTGTGTTTTTTAACAGGGAGCTGCTTTTGGAGCTGATGCAGCAGCCCTGGGTAGGAGGAACCATTCAGATCCCTCGGACCCAGCCAGGGGAGGGACAGATGTTTATTATGTGGCAGAAAAAGGCCTCTATTGCCGGATGTGTCCCCCAGGTAAGATGGACTCAACACTGACCCCACCGTGGCAGAGCTGGCGTGGCCTTGCTCTTTGTGAGGGGCAGCAGGTGCTCCGGCTCTCCCCCATTCCACTGTCAGAGATCTAAGGATTCATTGTGGGAATGTTTTGCTTTCGTTGATTCTGCAGTTGCAGAATCATCCCAGTTGGAAAAGTCCTCCGGGATCATCGAGTCCACCCTGTGCCCACTTAGTCGCCCAGCACAGAGCACTGAGTGCCACATCCAGTCCTTCCTTGGACACCTCCAGGGATGGGGACTCCACCACCTTCCTGGGCATCTCATTCCACCACTTATCAACTCCTTACAGGAAGAAATTCTTCCTGGTGTCCAACCTGAACCTCCTCTGGCACAGTTTGAGGTTGTTTCTTGTTCCCGGGAGCAGAGCCTGACTCCTCCTGGCTCCCTCCTCTTCTCTGGGAGTTGCAGCGAGTGAGAAGGTCCCTCCTCAACCTCCTTTTCTCCAGCTGAGCTCCCTTCAGCTCCCTCAGCCCCTCCTGCTGCTCCACACCCTTCCCCAGCTCCATTCCCATCTCGGGATGTGCTCCAACCCCTCGAGGTCTCTCTTGCCCCAAGTGCCCAGAACTGGACACAGCCCTCGAGGGGGCTCAGCTGTGCCCAGCACAGGGGGACAGTCCCAGCCCTGGTCCTGCTGGTCACACTGGTTTTGGGACAGACCAGGTGCCGTTGGCTCCACAGCTGGCAAACCACCCACCTCTCTGCACAGACCCCTCCATCCTGTGCTGTGTGTTCAGGGGTGCCCTTCCTCTTGCAGGTACCTACCTTGTGGAATACTGTGAGGAGCAGAATGGCTCCAGCAAGTGTTTGCCCTGCAAGGATGAGGAGTACATGGAGGGCCCAAACCATCTCCACTCCTGCTATGAGTGCTGGAAGTGCAGGGAAGGTACGAGCTGGTGGGGAAGAGGGTGGTGCTGGCTCATGGGTGGTCACCTGCAGTGCCCCCAGAGGGTTCCTGGGAGCAGGCTGGATGTGGAGCTGGTGTAGCAGCTCGTGCCAGACCTACATCTCTGTCCAATGCATCATCCCTTGTGCAGAGCTTGGACACGAGACCTCCACAAGGACCAGGAGGATGAGGCTCCCGGCAGACTGGAGGTTGCTGGTGGAGCTGGGTCCAAGCCCTGCTTTTGCCCTGGTACAGGCAGGTGTGGGGCAGGAAAAGGCAAGGCTGGAACTCAAAAGCAGGGAGTGACTTGGTCTTCCTCCACCTTGAGGCTTGGTTGGGGGTCATTACTGCCCTGCTAATGGGAGGAGCTGGCACAGAGTCGTGTCTGCCTTTGCCCACAGATCAGGTGGAGCTGAGCCCCTGCCAACCCACCAGGAACACAGAGTGTGTCTGCAAGGATGGAACCTTCTGTGCCCCCAACCAGCCGTGCGAGATGTGCCAGAAGTGCCGGTCCCGGTGAGTTGGGGGTCACGGTGGGTCCGTGCCCGTGCCCGTGCCCGCAGCTCCAGCTGCTGAGCCTGCCCTGTCTCCCCCTTTGCCAGGTGTCCCGAGGGTCAGGTGGTGCTGTCTCCCTGCACACCTTACAGAGACACTCAGTGTGGCCCTGCCACGGGCACCAGCACCTCCTGTAAGTGTGGGGCTGCTGGAGGAGGGAGGATGGGCTGAGGGATGGAGGTGGGAGCTGCTGCTGAGGGGACCAGGAGCAGCTCCCCACACCCCTTCTTTTGCTTCTTTAGACCTCTGGATTATCCTGGGGGTGGGGATCGTGTTACTGATTGTGCCCATTATCTGGAAGTACCACTCCAGTTCCCCAGGTGAGTGCTGGGTGCAGGGGACCCCCAGAGCACTCACCTCGGCTCGGGGCTCTGCAGGGCTGGGCTGGGTGGGAAGAGGGACCTTCCTGGGGAAAGAGGGACCACAGCACTGTTTCCATCTTGCAGGGAATGGGAGAAACCTCAGCACAACGTCCTATGGTGTGAAGGTGAGTTGCCAGGATGGCAGCGGGGTGGGGCTGGGCTGAGGTCCCCCCATGCCCTCTGCTCTGCACTTGGCCTGCGGCTCCTGGGAAGGCTGGAGGAGCAGGGGGATGAGTCTCATCCCTGCAGGGACAGGGTAGAGCTGGGCTAAGCAGAGGAGGATCTCTGGTAGTAACCTGTGTGCTTGCAGCCCCTTCCACAGTGCCCTGAGCCCTTCCCTGGCAGAGCTGCTGGCACATCCAGGGTCCCCCCACAGTGGAGACCCCAGAATAAAGGGAGGGCTGTGCTCTACCAGAGCTCCTTCAAGCTCGGGATGAGCAAGCAAGCCATGCCCTTGAATCCATGGCAGGGCAGATGCTGCAGTTGGCACCCCTGCAGGGTCGATGGGAGCCGTGCCCACCCGACACGGTTTGTGTTTCTCTCCTGCCACAGAACTACGTGATGCAAAAGCTGTTGTCCTACAGGAGGGTGAACGTGGGGACACGGGACAATGAGCGCAACGAGCAGCGCTCCCTCAGTCAGCCTCTCCCCGTGCCCACAGAGTCAGAGGTACAGCAACGTCCCCCTCGTGCTCAGCCAGGGGCTCCTGCCTCCCCCTGCCTTCCCCAAGCTGGTCAGCTTGAGGGGGGCTTCTTCCAGAGCTGGGCCACGGCTTCCACAGGAGGTGGTGAGGGGTCTCCTGTCCTTGCTCTGGGTTCAGGGCTCATGGAGTCCTCCGTGGGTTTGAGGCTGATGCTGAGCAAACAGGCAGCTCTTCATCCCGTGGCTGAGACCCACGAGGCAGCTCTCCCTGCTCTGCCATCCCAGAGCTAGGAAACCATCATGTCCTGGGAGTGGGATTGGTCTCCTGCCCCAGCAGCACCCTGGAGAGAGGGAGAGGGTCTCCAATCCCCACACTTGAGGGCATGGGGATAGTGTTTGTGCCAGGGTTTGGTGGGTGCTATAGGGACACTGTCCTTGCAGGCGATGCTGCCTTGTGCCCCACCTCCCATTGTGACACCCGGGAGGAATCTGGTTCCAGTGCCGGGGAAAGACCCCATTTCAGGTGAGTGCTGGGGTCCTGTGGATGTGCTGAGGGGCAGAGGGGGTGAGATGTCCAACCCAGCTGCCCGTGCTCTGCCCCGTTCTCTGAGCTTCCCCCTTCCCCCTCCAGCGCTGCGAGCCACTTTTTACATCTTTGCTGAAAACATCGACTCCAATCACTGGAAGAAGTTTGGCCGAAGCCTCGATCTGCTGGAGAATGATCTCCCAAAGGACTGGACACAGGATGCCTTCTACGAGATGCTCCAGAAGTGGCTGGAGAGAGAGGGCTCCAGGACCTCTGTGAACACACTGCTGGAGACCCTGGACCAGCTCAAATTACGTGGCGTTGCAGACAACATCTCCTCCGAACTGGTCAAGAGGGGGCTTTTTATGCTCGAAGTGAGCTGAAGAGCAGGCCCTGCATCTCTGTACTTTCCCCTAAAGCCATGTCCCTCCCAGCACACTTGAATTTTAGCCAATTGTAGCTCTGCCGTGGCTCTTCTCCTCTCGAAGCCATTGTAGAGTTCAGCTGGGCCAGGAGGAACGGATCCTCCCATGAAGTACGAACCTTGTAGTCCTCCCTGTTGAAGCTAAAGACTCAGTGTTGGTGCTTCCTTAGGAACTCCAAGGGTTTTCTTGGTTTCACTGAGTCAAGGCAAAGAGACTCAACTAATTGCAAGCTGCCTCTGGGACCATCCCACTTGGAAGCACTGGTACTACACAGATTCTTCGGGATCGGTGCAGAGAAAGGTTTTAGCAGGATGTAGGTGTCCCTGCAGTTTTTAACTCAATCATCCGTTCTTTTGGAGTTTTCCTGGCATCATGAAATGGCTTCTGCTTCTAGGACATCTCTAAGCAACTTCATACTGTATGCTCGGTGGGCAGGCTTAACTGGGATCCTGGGTTATTTTCTGGCTGGTAAGTTGTGTTTTAAGTTAAGTTATGTGGTTTCTGCTTGCTGTTAGGAACCAGTTTGAAACTGGACTTTGTGGGGAGAGTGGGAACAATTTACTTGCACTATGATCACTGGGGCTGCTTAAGAAAAGGGACAGTGCAGGGATCATCCAGTCCAACCCCACTGCCGTGAGAGGGGAAGTCTTCCACTAGGCCAGCTTGCTCCAAGTCCCGTCCAGCCTGACCTTGAATGTTTCCAGGAATGGAGCTGCCACCACCTCTCTGGGCAACCCATGCCAGTGTTTAAGCACACCCTCACTTAAAAAGGGTTTCCTAGTCCCTAACCTATTTGACCCTCTTCAGTTTGAAGCCATTCCCTCTTGTCCTGTCCCTCCAGCCCTTGTCCAAAGTTCCTGTCCAGCTCACCTGGAACCCCTCTAAGCACTGGAAGGTGCTCTAAAGCCTCCCTGGACCCTTCTCTTCTCCAGGTGAACACCCCCAGCTCTCCCAGCCCGTGTCCAGAGCAGAGGGGCTCCAGCCCTTGGAGCATCTCCATGGCCTCCTCTGTCCTTGTTCCATCAGCTCCACATCCTTCTAATATTGGAGGCCCCAGAGCTGCAGGTTGAGTCTCACCAGAGCTGTGCAGAAGGGAAAAATCACCTCTCTGGACCTGCTGGTCACAGCTTGGTTCTGTTCCCTTGGCTGTGGGGTGGCTTTGCAGTCCCTGTGTCTCCAGCCAGCACGGGACAGTGAATGCACTGAAGGTCTGAGCATGACCATGGGTACCTGCCATCCATCCCCCAGCGGGACAGCTTGCTCCTCAAACACTTTGCTTCTCACGTGAAGCTCAGGGACAACTTAGCTGGAAAAACTACTGGATTACTTGAGCTTGACTACATGTCCTGCCACCCCAGTGTATCCCAGTCCACCAGGACCTCCCTCCCCCAGAGTGGTTAGGAGCAGGCCAGGGCTGCCCAGCACTCACCACTCCTGCTCCCGCCACTTCTCCAGTCACAAAAACAAAAGAAAACCACAAGGACAGAAGCAGAAGTTGTGTATTTGTTATTTATTTAGCAATTGTTTACATATATTAACTTAAAAGTTAATATAAAAATATCGGTATTTTGGTATGCATGAGTTTTATGTGTTTATACAGAGCTCTGGCCCAGCCAGTTTGCTTATTTCCAGTTTATACATTTCTGTTTATGAAGGAAGAATTTTAACTTTTTAAAAAAAAATCCTCCTGGTTTCTCATCTGGATTTATTTTCCCCGCCCCGTGCTCTGCCAGGGTTTCGGTGGGCACCGAAGGAGCTGGACCAGATGCTCAGCAGCTGCTCCCTGTGGTGCTGAGGACCCAACCCGTGGAATCACAGCATCCCACCAGGAATTGGTCCCCACAGGGAATGGTCCCCACCAGTGGGGGAAAGCCCTCAGCAGCCAGCCTGGCCTCTGCCTTCACCCCTGGACCATGAGTCCCGTGCTCTTTGTCCCCTGCAAGAGGAGGAGAGTGAAATCTGTCCCTCGTGGGGTGGGGACCCGGGGGCCAAGTGATGCTGACCCTGGGCTGGAGCTGCTCCGGCTCCACCCAGCCAGGGCTCTGTGTGCTGCAGTAGCTGTGTTGCAAATCCATGCAGTGCTTAGTGAGAGAAAGGCTCTGCTGGCCCCCCCCCCCTAAAAAAAAAAAAGCCCCTGGGGCTGCCCACCAGCCCCTGCACTGCAGTTGGGGTTTGTTTATCCATAGCGAGTGCGAAAAGCAGGAGCTCTTGGTGATCTGCCAGAGGGTTCGTGCCCAAGGGGGTGTCCTGGGCAGCCCTTCATGCCTCCTGAGCATGCAGACCTGGGTAGGGAGCTCCTGCAGGGCCAGGCACATGCAGGATGGAGTGCTGGGACACAGGGGCTCTGGTCCTGGCCTGGGCAAGGCAAACAGGACTGGGAAGCAGCAGCGAGCGCCCGGAGTGGAAAGATAAAACTTGTGGTCCTACCTGCTCTGTGGGGCTGCAGAGGGTGGAGACACCAAGGGTGAGCTCGCTGGAGCTGCCACCTCGCTCCTGCATCCGTGGTTGAGGGTGGGCATGCCAAGTGAGAGGCTCCCAAGGTGCTCAAGCTGGGGACAGGGGCAGTGTGGCACACACTGGGAGCATCCCAGGGCTCCCTCCAGCAGCAGCCTCTGCCAGGAATGGGCTCTTTCCCCATCCCAGCTGGGGAGGGTGAGAGGAGGTTTGGGCAGCTCTGCAAAGCCCTGGGGCCCTGCACCTGCAAGGACACAGGGGGGACATGCAGAGTTAGTCCGAAGGAAAAGCCATCTCTTGTGCAAGGGATTTTAATGGATGGACGGATCCTGCAATGCGTCCCTGTCCATCCTGGGAGTGCTGGAAGGGAGTGATGGCGTCACCCCAAGGAGGGCACAAGGATGCGCCACATCCAGCTGCTCCCTCCCGAACACACAGGGACCACGCTGGGCTTTTAAAATACCATTTATTACAACGGAGCCTTCCAGGCTAAAATCCCAAGGCACAGGCCTGGGGTTGGTTTCTGGTGTGGGAGTGGGTTCGGGATTGGGTTGGGGTTTTTTGCTTTCTTTTTAAACAAAAAGTTAGGAATGGGGAGAAGAGGGCTCTGGTCCCCTCTCTGAGCCCTGAATTAGGACCGACCCCACCTGTAGGGGAAGATGCTGCAGTGCCTGGAGGCATTTGGGGACCGGGGTCCTCTGCACTGTGCCTGACCCTACTGAGACTCGAAGGGGGTGGCGAGACCCCCACAGTGGGTCTGGGTGCTGTCAGACACACAAACCATATCCCACAGCTTCTGGTTACAAATCAAAGTGGAAGCGGGATGCGTTTCTTCTTCCTCATGCTGCTGATGTTCCAAACGGCAGAAAAAAAGGAGAAAAAAAAAATATCCAAAATAAAACCACACCATGGCCCTCGTGCTCCTGTAAACTTGAGTTTCTCCTGCTGCTCGGGCTCTGCCAGTCCTGCAGCGCTGGCACCACGGCACGGGGAGAGCAGGGCTCCAGGAGCACCAGGGGCTGGCCCTGAGCCCCTCCACACGGACAGACCCCCGTGGCCACCATCTCCTCTGGGGCTTCAGCCCATGGTGCTGGGGCAGGTCATCCCCCCCTTCCTGCTCCTCCTCCTCCTCCTCCCTGTCTCTTCCCAGGGATGCTGGAGCCAGGGCAAGGACGGGCTTTCAAACCACAGCCGAGGAGGAGGAGGAGGAGGAGGAAGAGGAGGCTGTGGCTGCCGACGATGAAGGAGAGGAAGAAGGGGAGGAGGAGGCGTTCCAGAAGAGCCACCGCCTCTTGGGCTGCCGTTTGAGGTGGAGGTAGTCTTCCTTCTCCCGCTCCTTCTTCGCCCGCTGGTAGTGATCCTCCTCCTTCAGGTACCACACCGGCGGCCAGCGGTGCTTCTCGAAGTACTCCTGGTTCTCTGCAGGGAGACAGGAGAGGCGTGGGGGGTGAGGGCAGTTCCAGGACCACCAGGACCCCCTCATCATCCCACCCTGGCTCCCGCTCACCTCCCGACATGGCCTTCATGTCCCGGGGGAACTTGCGGCAGACGTTGTTGTAGTTGGTGCAGATGTGGTGGAGGCACCAGTCAGCGAGCTGGTAGGCGCAGTGGAACTGGAAGAGGTAGAGCCCGGGTCAGAGCCACCATGGCAAGGACCAGTAGGAGGGATTCACCCTACTTCTTCACAGACATCCAAGACCAGACCTGGTTGTCCCCTCTGCCAGGGCAGCATCACCCCACGGAGCTGCCGGAGTCCTCTGCACGTCACCACCCAGCACCTTGTGCCTCCCCAGCCCTGCCAGGATGGCATCGTGTCCTACCTGAGCCAGCTCCAGGAACACCAGCACGTCCCCATCGATGTCCACCATCATCTGTGCCGCCTCCATCAAGCCTGTGACCGTGTACTGCTCTGTGGGGGACACACAGCGTCACGGGGTGGCTGGGGCAGGGTGACACTCACCCAGCTTGGAGACACAGTGGCAAGAGAAACTCCAGCACACAAATAATCTAGAAGATTTATAGACCTGATTGCAGAGCTGACACTTGGCCCACAGAGCTCTCTAGCAGGCCAACAAAGAGTAGTCTTTTCTGCAGGTATGAAGTGGGTTGGCTGGTAACATCGGCTAAGCCACGGTGAAGGATATGAGTAGAACACTTACAGCCCTATTTCAAGCTAAACTAAGAAATCTTTGAAGTATGGTATGTTGATTTCATGAGTGTTTAAAGCAAACTTCTGCAGGAAATGGGATCCACATGCATGTTTTCTTGGGAGTTCCTTGTAAACCAACAGTCAAGTCTGAACATAAGTATTTTTAACGTAACAGGTAGGTTTAAGTTATAGGTTCTTCCCTCATTCTCCTAGTGCCTGTAGGTCTGTACATCAACAGAGACATCCAAAGTCTGCTTTCATTTAATTAAATGGGATCTTTGTCACCCGATGAAAAAAAAAAAAAAAATCAGATATATGAAATAATGTCTGTTCTCATGACATTTCCAGCCCAGTTTCCAGGAAGACTTTGGGTCAACCACCCTGCTGCAGCCAGGACTCACCTGTGAGAGCCACCAGGTGTGGCAGGCAGAGGCGGTTGGCGAGGATGATGAGCTTCATGTCGTCGAGGTCGGGGCTGGAGCTGAACTGCCCCGTGTACAGGTACTCCAGCACCGCCCGCATGCAGCTCTTGCTGGTGTGAGGAAGTGCCACCTGCGACACACACACGCACGTTGTCACCTCGTGGCCGTCCCCACCCGTCTCCCAGGACAGCCCCCAGGACCTCTCCTCACCTCGTTGGTGGAGCTCTCCACGAAGGGGCCACCGAACATCGCGGCCATCCAGTCGCAGCTGGAGATGAGCAGGGGCTTGTGGGCACTGATAGCACCATCATCCAACACGAAGGTGACATCTGGGGACAAAGGGAGGATGGTACCGAAGCTGTTTTGTCACCTGGGGCTCAGCCACCCCCTGCACTGGGGACAGCAGAGGGAAGGGGACAGAGCCTGGCATATCCTAAAAAAAAACCTTTAAAAATTCCCTTTAAAAAACTCTCCTTTTCCCAGCATCCCCCACCAGCTCAGAGGAGCTCAGGGAAGGGCCTCAGCTGTGCTCCAGCTATTCCAGGGGATTTTCCCAGGTCATTCCACAACACATTTAAAAGCAAAGGGCAAAACTTAGGAAGCAAATGTCTCGCCTAAGTTTGAGTCCTTGGGGAACTGGGAAGGATGCTGGGGATCTCCTGCCCCCGCTACTCTGCTCTCCACAGCTTCTCCCAGGGGTGTGCCACGGGCCATGACACATCTGCCCCCCTCACAGTGACAGCTTGACCATATTAGGATCCATCTCCATGAAACAAATCCAGTCGGAATGAGGCTGGGACATTCACATCCCCCTGGGATGTCACCTCGTGCTGGTGGCTCGTGGTGCTCAACAGAAAGCTGGGGAAATTCTACTTAAGGGCACTTGCTCCTGATAGATCATACGATTCCGTGACCAATCGGAGCTGGGAGGGAAGGAAGTTGCCTTCACTGCTCTTCTGTAAACAAACAGAACTGCTGGACGAGCTGGGGAACAGGAAATCCTGGGGAAGGGCCGTTACACTCACTTTCTTGGAAAAAAAAACCCAATAAAAATCCCACAGGAGCAAAGTCTGACCAGAAAACCCCAGGAAGGCGAGTGAACACCACAGCACGACTGCCTTGCCATTGCACAGGCCACATCCAGGAGCTCTGAGCCCCCCATGCACCCCTCAGAGCCTTCCCCTACGCCAAGGAACAAAGGTGCTGCTCTGGGGCCCTGGAGCCGTACCCGAGAAAGTCCCCTTGGCCAGGCATTCCTTCACCCGGTTGGTCCTCCGGACGTGGAAGGCTTTGGTGATCTCCTGGTTCATGAACGCCTCGTTGTTGAGGATGTTGGCCACCATCATGCGCAGGTCGAAGACCTCCAGCAGCTCGGCGATGTGAGCGATGTGCATGAGGTCCCGCTCGTTCTCATCCAGCTCCCCCGTGTACAGGTACTTCAGCACAGCCCGGAATGGACCCGGCTGGATGGAAGAGTCCATCTTCACCACCACCATCAGCTTGGACTTGTAGGTCAGTGGGTCTTCTGCCATCTCCTCCTGGATGCTGGTGAAAGCCCGGCTCCAGGAGGAGAGGTTCCTGCCCCGCCGCAGCCCGCGCTCCCCGTTCTCGTAGCGGTTGCCCCGCAGGATCCCGTCACTGGTGGAGGCTCTAAGGCACGGTTTGCGCTGGCCAGACCCGGCCTCCTCGGTGCTCTCACAGATATCAAAGCTGGCAGCCCGGAGGAGGAAATCCCTCCCGTGGTGCCTCTCCTCCTGGTGCAGCATCCGCTCGGCGGCCGCGGGGACGGCCACCCCGAAGCCGTGCCCCGCCGTGCTCTGCTGGTCCTCCTCGCTCAGGTCCATGAGGAACAGGTCGTAGAACTTGGAGGAGGAGGTGGAGAGGTAGATCTTGTGTGCGTAGATTTTGATCTTCTCTTGCAGCACCAGGATGACGTCCGCGCACAGGGGGTCCTCCAAGAGGTGGGCTGGACGCTCCTCGTTGTTGGAAGGGGGGTCCGGGACGATGATGNGGCAGGAAGGGGGCTTGGAGAAGAGGCCGCTGCACGTTGCGGAGGTGGGACTTCCAGAACTGCAGGTGACGGCGGGAGATGAGGGCGGCACGGATGGCATTGTCGAAGACGTCCTTGACGCCAAACTGGGCCACCACGCTCGTCTCGTAATAGGGGATCCCCAGCTCCTTGGCAACCTCCCTTCCCTTCTCTGGAGGAAGGATCTCATTAGGCTTGATTGGCCTGAAAAAAGACAGGAGATAATGAAGAGACCTCCTCACACCCGGGGGAAGCACTGGGCAGGCAAGGACACCTGCAGGGCCCCGGGGTCCCACCTGGCCAAGGGTCGCCGTGCCCGGTTGACGGCCTCCAGGTCGGCATAGCGCAGGTCGAGCTGGCAGCCCACCAGGATGACGGGCGCGCGGGGGCAGAAGTGCTTGATCTCCGGGTACCACATGGTCTTCACGTGGTGCAGGGAGTTGGGGTTGGCGATGGAGAAGCACAGAACCACGACGTCGGACCTGCAGGGGGAGGGAGAAGAGGTTCAAGGTCCAGCTCGCCGTGTCATGGCTCTGTCCTGGGGCTGCACGGGGCTCTGCCTCTCCTCACCTGCCGTAGGCAAAGCGCCTGTCCTTGTGGTGGTCACCAAAGGTGTCCCAGAGCCGCAAGGACACGCTGACATCGTCTACCACATCCCGGGAGCGCTCCAGCACCTGCGGGAACAGAAACACCATCCAGCTCCCGAGTCCTCGAGCCCTACAAGTCCCCACTGCACGCAGGGCACGGAGGAGCAATTCCCAACTCCCTGGTGGAGAGGACGCAGCTCCATCTCCTCGAGGGTCCCATGGGGTATCCATGAGCATCCCTGGCAAGCCCTCACCTCCTGGCAGACGCGGTACTGGTCGATGGCCCACACCGTGGGCACGTGGGTGGCGAGGAGCTGGTACTGGGTCAGTGTGGCGTTGCAGGCGCGGGCACAGATGAGTCGGGTCTTGCCCACCGCGTTGTCCCCGACCACGACACACTTGATAGTTTCTACGTTTGGCCTCTCATAATCCATGTCAGAATCCATTAATTGGGACCTGCGGAGGGCAACGGGGCGGGGGTTGGCAAACACATCCAGGACTAGCCAGGAGGGCTGTCTGCAGACAGGACAGGATGCCAGAGGCGGGCAAAGGGATACTCTTCTTCCCTCACAGCCTGGACAAGCTCTGCAGCCGCTGCCCAGCCCTCCCTGGCTCCCACTCCCTGCCAGTCCCCTTTAAAATTTCATGTGCTCGTGGCAGCGTGCGTTGCTGTGCCGTCAGACACATGCCCTGCGTTTGAGTCCGCCCTCCTCCCTCCCTCTCTCCGGCTCATGCTTGTTCATGTGAGATGAGCCTTTTCCCCCCCCTCCTCTCCCTTCCTCCTTTTTCTTTTCTCTTTCTCCAGCGTCTGCAAGCGAAGCTTCCAGATCTGCCTGAGTGAGTGCACACATGGGCACTGCCAGTCTCGGGGGAGCATGCTGACCTGCCACTCTTTTCCCACCCCATTCCCAAGAGGGAATCTTTGCTGCCAGCTTAGAGAAGCAGACAAGAAACTCCTCCTGTTTCCCAGAGGCTCAGCAGCCACTGAGACTGGGAAGGCTCTCAGCATCACCACTCTGCCAGAAGCAGGTGTGACCCAAACACTCCCGAGAGAGAGGCTGGTGCTGTGGGTGCTGTGAGGACCACGTGAAGCACCCAGGTGTACCCAAGTGTATCACCCTTTGCCTGTTCACACCTCAGAGTCCAGACCAGCCGCAATTAACACTCCTCACAGCATTAACCCAGGGCTTTGAGAGTCCCGGGGGGAAAAGCAGCGAGGAGATTGAGGGAAGGGGAGGAGGACAAGAAAAACCCCCACATCCCAATTGCTCTGAACTTCCCCAAGCTGCAGATCTCTTCCCCCCTTGTTGCTCCCTCCTGGCACCAGCCTCCTGAGCTCCTATAATAAACCACCAGCGCAGGGAGCGAAAATACCCGGTAACGATGGCAACGGAGCCCTGCACGCGGGACCACGGCCACAGCTCCCGAGCCTGGCAAGGACTCCCCAATGTTAGCACCTCCCTCCCTGGGCCAGCTCCCAGGGCACACCTGGACACACCAGCAGCACGTGAGAGGGCTTGGCACCGTGCAGGGTTGAGCCACGAGCCCCGTGGGCAGGGCAGGCAAAGGCAGGTGGCACAAATCCAGGTCGCTGTGGGTGCCAGCGCTTTGACATCGGCGCTGGTCCCGAGGCAAAACTTCCCGGAGTAGCTGTCACCACATCCCACGTGCCCTCCATCCTTTGGGGATGCAGGGAGTGCATCCCAAAAGGTCATTGAAAATCAGGATCTGCAGCCTCCTTGGGCTTGGCATATAAAAATGAATTGGGGCAGGTGGTCGCCTTCTCCACTAACCACTCAAAATCCATTTCCATCTCACAAATCCCCCTCCACTGTTGTTCCCATTCCCCTGCTCCTCCAGGGGATCAGCTCTGCTCTGTAGGACCAGAAGGTCCAGGAGATCTCCAGGGTTGGTGTTAAGTGCTCAGGGAGCTTCACTGTGGTTATTTTTAGGCCCAGCCGTGCTCCCAAGTCAGCTGAGCTCATTTGGATGGTGGGGGAAGGCACATGGAATGACAACCACAGTTGGCAGTTCGGATGCTCGGCCCTCATGGGGAGCTCAGCCCACCCCCCAGCCAAGCACAGGGAGCCTGCTGGGAAAGTGGTGCCCCATGGGAATCAGGGGCTAAATCCTAATGGGATCAGTGCCTGCAACGAGGAGAGGAAAGGTGGGACAGCAACGGGCACAAAACGTGGCTCCTCAGAGAAGCAGAAGCACATTGGGGAGTTCTGTTGGTCCTAAGGCAGGGGGCCACAGCCCCCAACCCTCGAGACCATGCCAGGAGGGGCTGAGACTTTCACAGGGGCAATTTCAGCTGCAGTCCCCTCCCCACCTTCCCCATCATCACCTTTCTCCCAGGAATGGCTCTGAAACCCATCAGAGAGGAAGAAATAACCCGAGATGCCAAGACACTGGAGATCCCCCCTAAAGAAAAGCTCTTCCCTGGGCAGCAGGACTGCTCTGGCCAGCAGCCCCCCAGCCCTGCTCTCCTTGCCCACCGCAGCCCCCCACCCAAACCACAGGCACCCAATTCAAACCCACCTTCCCCCCAGGGAGAACCCCAAAACTGCTCCTTCCAGGTTCCCAGCCTGTGGTTGCCAAGGCAACTGCACCATCACCCCCGGGAGCTGTCGCTTAGCAACTCCCAGCCTAAAAATCCTCCATCCCGCACCTCGCCAGGGGAGACGAACACCCAAACCGGGGCGAAACTACCCCAAAAGGGCAGCAACGCTCAAAACCAACGCGGCATCCCCCGTGAATCCCCCGGCAGCCGCGGGAGAAAGGGGGCCCGGAGACAGTCGGGGCTGCGGAGGCCGCGGAGGGAGGCGGTGCGGGAGCGGAGCGGGGCTGCAGCACGGCCGGGGCCGGGGGATGTGGCGGCCGCAGGGCACCGGGAGCGGGCACGGGGATGGGGAAGGGGCCGGGGGGAAGCGGGAAAGGGTGCGGGGCATTGCACAAGGGGTCGGGGAGAACCGGGAATGGGGTGCGGGGCTTTGGAAAGGGAGCGGGGGGGCACCCAGAACGAGGGTGTGGGGCGTTGTAAGGGGTCCGGGAAGGACCCGGATCCGGAGATGCGGGACATTGCAAGGAGATTAAGAAGGATCTAGGCCGGAGGTGTGGAGCATTCCAAGGGGTCTCGGAGGTGCTCGGAAGCACCGGATCGGGGTGTGGGGCATTGCAAGGGGGCTGGAGAACATCGGGAGAGGGTGTGGGACATTGCAAGGAGGTTGGGGATGCTCATAGCACCTGGATCGGGATGCGGGGCATTGCGAGGGGTCTCAGAAGTGCTCAGAGCACCTGGATTGGGGTGCGGGGCATTGCAAGGAGGTCGGGGGTGCTCATAGCACCTGGATAGGGATGTGGGGCATTCCAAGGGGTCTCGTAGGTGCTCCCAGCACCCGGATGGGGGTGCGAGGCATCGCAAGGAGATCGGGGGTGCTCGGACCACCCGGATCGGGGTGCGGAGCATCGCAAGGAGATCGGGGGTGCTCGTAGCATCCAGATCGCGGTGCAGGGCATCGCAAGGGGGCTGCAGAGCATCGGGAGCGGGTGTGGGACATTGCAAGGGGTCTCAGGGCTGCTCGGAGCACCCGGCTCGGGGATGCGGGGGCACTGCAAGGCAGATCGGNNGCAAGGCAGCGGCGGGTGCGCGGTGGAGGGGCCGGGCCGTCGTTGCCCCCCTCGCCCGCACCGGGCCGGGCCGGGCAGGATGCGCGGAGGCGGAGCGGGAGACGCGGGACGGAAACGCGGAGTGCAGGTCGGGGAATGTAATTTCCCCCGGTACTTACACCAACACAGACGAAGCGGCGGCTCCCAGGGGCCGGGGCCGGGCTCGCCCCTCCGGACATGGCCACGGCGCAGGTTGCGCGGCTCGGCGGGGCAGGGCTGGGGGTCGCGCTGCGCGGCTCAGCGCCGGGGGCGCGGGG
>VXAU01005611.1:11670-31859 GCA_013399695.1 Formicarius rufipectus | reverse complement strand
CCACTCTGCCGCCTCCCATTGGCTGAGAGCGACATTTGGGGGGTGGCCGAGGGGGGTACGGGCGCGTCCTACCGCGTTTGGGACCCTCATCCTGCCCTGCCCTCCCTCGCAGGGGGTTTTGTCATGCCCATCCCTCCGGCTCTGACTTGCATGGCACCCCTATCCTGCCCCTAACTCTCCCTTGTAGGGGTCTCTGTCCTGCCCCCAATCCCGCTCCCCAGTCCTGCACTCCATGGATCTCCATCGCTCCGGCATGAGACCCTCACCCTGCCCCTACCCCGCCCACCCTGCCCTCCATCATCTGCGACATCCATACGGGAAGGGGGATGACACCCTCATCTCCTCCCCCACATCTCTCCTCCACCTTTCCCCTGCATCCGACCCCCCAGTCCTGCTCCGGGGAAGGGGTGCACCCTCTCTTGCCCCCCACTCTGAGCACATTTCCCCTTCCCCATGTTTCATATGGGGGTGCACAGGGCTGCCACCTCCCCGCTGGGCTATGTGTGGTGGTGCTGGTGGTGCTCCCAGGCCAACAGCCCGGTTTAAGGATGGGGCTGTGCCAGAGGACACACCTTACAACCCCCCCGAGCACCCCCAAACCCTTGCAGGGCTCGTTCTCAGGGGGGCGGAGAGGGGAGCAAAGCTGCCCCATCCATCTGTGCTCCGCAAGCACAGGCCACACGCTGCAGCCATGCCTTTTTATCCCACTCTGCAAGGCCTGCTGAAGCCCCCTCCTCCCCCTGCAGCCCCCCGGGGATGCATCCCCCCTAAATCTGAATCCGCAGGGCATAAAAAACTCCGAGTCATCTTCGCAGCGCGGCTGCCGGGAAGACGCCGGGCGCTCCGGCCCCGCTGCTCTGACCCCGTATATCCGCATCATGTGATCCTCGCCATCCTTTCCCGAGGCTTTCCACTGCCTTCTCTGCTCCGCTGAGCCTTGCTAAGCTCAGATCCCTCCCCGCTCGGATCAGCCCCGCTCCGGCCGCCCCGACACTGATGCACCGCGGCGTCAAAGCCCCGCGCTCGCCTCCCCTCGCACCTTCTCCCCGCAGCCTCTCCCCCTCCCCAGCCCGCCCAGAGCCCCCCGCCTCACCTAACTCGCAGGACGGGGATCTGTCTCTCCATAGCAGAAGGAGATGGAGCCGCTAATTTAAGGGAGGGAGAAGCCCTTTAGGCTTTTGAGCCGGGCACAGGCAGCTGGCGGCGCTGCCTCGGTGCCCACGCCGGGACCGTGAGCGGGCGGCGGAGCTTTTGGCTCCACGCAGAGCTATTTAATCCCCCCGCAACGGGAGCTGCGAGCAGCCGAGCCGCAGCCTGGAGCTCTCTGCTTCTTGGAGCTCTCTGCTTCTTGGAGTGGGTCACGGGGAAGGAACACGTAAAGCTTGTTTGCCAGCCGCATGATTTGGCTTATTTGCTCGCTTTGTAGCAGGTGCTTAATTGTGGCAGAAAGGGTTCCCGGCAGCTTTCCGGGCAGCCAAATTCCCTCCTTCCCCCCTCCTCGCCAGACAAAACAAAAACACAATTGTCACTGGCAGTGGAAACGCTCCCGGCTGCGGAGCTCGTACCGGTCCCTTTCCTGGGAAAAGGGTTTCCCGGGAGAAGAGAGGCGGTGGCTGAGGCACCGCGGAGGGCACCAGGCAGGGGAAGGGGCTCGGGAGCATCTGTGGAGCACGTGGATGCTGCTCACAGCCTCCCTGCTCCGTGGGAGGAGAAACACAGGTCTCAGCTGACTTGCTGCATCGAGCAAGCCCACACCATGGCATGGTATGGTGTGGCATGGCACGGCACAGCTGCAAGGTGATATCTCCCTTCCCTCAGCACTGCTGCCTCTGGCAGGGCTGTGATTAAAAGGGCATTTTCTCCCTGCTCCCATCTCTCTCTCTCTCTCCAATTTAAGCCTCTTGCACTTGTCCCTAAGGACTCCCATCTGTCCAGCTCCATAATCACCCTCACTGCCAGGCAAAGAGCTCCAAGCCCGAGGGCTGAGCACTGCGGGGAGTCACATGGGGAGCTCAAACCGCTGTCACCAAGCATCCCTTTTGACCCCACAACATCCTCCCTCCATCTCCTGCTCCCCAGCAAGGAAGGAAGAAGCTTCCCAGGTCCCCAAGACATGAGAGGATATTGCTCCAGCCATGCCCTCCCCAGTAAACTTTATGACTCTCTAGTTTAGTGCCAGGGGCGTTTCCACCCCTCCCAAGTGCCGCCGGGCCCCTGCCCAGCTTTGCTGGGGATCAGGACGCAGGAATCCAAATCCAAACCCGTTTTCCTGTTGCTTCTTGGAGCAACCAGAAAATGCTTTCCAACCACTGCAGCTTTCCTGGCTCTGTCCCCACCAGTGCCCCCCTTCCCCGATCCCCAAACCGGGCTGAGCTCTGTGTTATTCACCTTGCAAAGGGCTGAGACAGACCAAGACCTCGCTGGCAGAAGTGGCTTTGGAGTGGGGAGACGTCCCGACACCCTCCAACAGCCCCGAACCTCACGTTCCCAAAGCCCACACTCCCAGGCTCATGCCTTTACCCGGCTCTGCCCTAAGCCCTGCTGAGAGTTTTCTGCCTTATTCATGGGAGAACGAGGCGTCCCAGTGAAGTGTTGTCAGAGGGGAGCAAAGAGCAAAGTCCCCTGGGGAAAGTGGCTGGAGGAGAAGTGGTGGAATGAGGAGCCTGGGGGAGGCAGTGAGGCGGGAGGAGGGTGTCACAGATAGAGATAGTTAATGGCTTAAACATTCCGAGATCACCAAAAGACTTTTGTCCACTGCAGCAAAAAGGAAAGGAAACAGCTGCTCAGCCAGCAAAGCCCACCCCTCCCAGAATATGCCTACTGGGAAAGGCCCTTCGGATCAGGTAAGTTGGTGCCGCTGTCCAGCTACCCCAGGCACAGAAGTGTGTGCACACCTGAAGCTATAAACTGGATTTCCAGATAAGGGAAGAGGCTGATAAGAGGCAAATCCTGTGGGGTGGGATAATCCTTTTTATCATGCCACTGTTCATATCTGACATGATAACTCTGCTGTAAAACCTCGAAGAAATGTCACATCTGGCCTGGGCTATTCCTCTCAAATATTGGACCATGATGGGCCAGGATCGATGCTGAGTCTTAGGAGATGTCAGAGACTCCTGACACTATCCATTGGAAAATTCCCACCTGAGCCTGAAGTGTATAATAAATAACTCATAAGAACTCAGCAGTTTTGGGGGATCTTCCCCCAGCCCCAAGGGACCAAGACCACCCCTTTGACCCACAGACGTGGAAGCTGCAGCCACTGAGTTTCATCACAGCATCCAGTGGGTGGTGACTCCGTACCTCTTAGGACCCCTTGTCCTTTCTTTCTCCTTCTCTCCCTTACACATTTCCCCCAGGGTTATGCTTTAACATTGCTCCATTACAATAATGATAACACCCAAAAAGGCAACATACCTGTTTGCCTTTGAAACAGAATTATTCCAAAATAAACCCTACCTATATATGTTTACAAACACTGATTATTCAGTGTCGTTTCACACTAATCCACCCCAAAGGATTTATAAACAAGAACCTGGGTTACCCTCCCCTTCTGGGGTGGGTCATAAAAGGGGGTACTTACAGGCTGCGAGCCATGGCACTCATCTTCCCAGCGGGGCTGCCTTTCCCTTGGCTTTCCATCTCTTTCTCTTGGCAGGCTCTGAAAGGAGAGGGCAGAAAGGCTCTGTGAAAACACCCCAAACACAGATTCACATCCTAAAGCCATCCCATCCCTGTGCATGGCATCACCCCGTGACCCTGAGGACAGGGAGCCTTTGGGAAGGCAACTCCTGCAAGGTCACCTGGGCTGGCCAAGAAACGTCCCAGTGTGGGGACAGAGCTGTCCCTCATCTCCCCGCTGTCCCTACGTCTCGCTGCCAGCTCTGCCCTCCTCGTGCCACCCGCTTTACTGTACAAAGCAGCCAAAATAAATAGATGAATGCAACAGGCACGCACAGACCCGCCCCTTGCACTGAAGGTTTCACAAGGACAACCTCCCCTCGGCCCCAGGGTGGTCCAAGGGTCCCCCAGTTCCCACCCCCCATGCCAAGCACCTTACCCTTGGGCTAAGAGCCTTCCCTGTGCACAGAGGCAGCCCGGGCAGTGCCTGGCTTTTGGGGTGGCCAGTGGGTCACCAAGCCCTCCAGCATGTTTGCCTTGGCCAAGGCTCCCCTTTGTGGGAGCTCTGGAGCCAGGCAGGGCAGTGGGGCTGCCCCTCCTTCCCCCGTTGCTGGATCAGCAGTGCCTGCACACGTCAGGCTGGAGCAGAGTCCAGTCAGGGCTTTGCTCCTGGCAAAGGCAGCACACGCCTGGCTCCTGCTGGGAAATGCCTTCCAGACACCCACCGTGGAGCTGGATCCTCCCATGGATTCACCAAGAAGAGCAATAAGGCTCATCCCTCTCTGTTTTACTGTTCTGAAAACCTCAAATCCTGTGGTTTTTCTCCCTGGGTGCTGCTACAAGGGGATCTCTGTCATAAGTTTCTGTGGCTGGATTTTGGCAGAAATGGGGACCATCCAGGATGGTTTCTGTTAGAAGCTGCCAGAAGCTTTCCCTGTCCTGTAGAGCCAATGACAGGTCCAGGAGGGACCTCCTGCCTGATGGCCAAAGTTGAGCCACCCTTGCTCCAGCAGGTGGACACCAGGTGAAAACTCCCACAACCTCCTTGCCAAGGACAGCTCTGTGGGCTCCCTGGTCCCATCAGGAGTCAAGGAGGGAGGTGCCAGTTCAGGAAAATGGGGTTGATGGGCTTGATAGCCATTTGGAGGCAGGAAGGAGGACAAAGGTTCAACCAGCACTTTGCAAAAATGGCACATCCCAACCCTGATGGGGGAACAGTGGGGACAAAAAGACCCTGCACCACCAGAGATGGACATCAGAACTCTGGTGGGGGGAAGGCTGGGGAGGAGAGCCCAGCTGATACCAGAATTAAAGGTCTAAAACGAGCAAAAAGAACATTTTTGCACCTTTCATCCCCAATTCTGACAGAGCAGAAGGGTCTGTGCCCCTGCCAGGAGATTGGGGTGCTCTGGAGATTCACTGCACACACATCCTATGGTCCAGCTGCCCGGCTGGATCCCATCTCCCAGCCCTGGAATCAGCCACCTGATCCGCCACGGGTGATAACTCACCCTGCCATCGACACCGCTGCACCACGTCAGGCATTCATCACTCGGTTTATAAATATTTAAACCCAGAAGGAGCCGTGTACTCTTGTAAAATGCAACTTGTTACACAAGCACAGCCTCCCTTCGCCCCAGCGCTGAGTTAATGAGCATTTGGGGCTCTCCAGATGGATCTTTTGCTGCTAAAAACCAGGTCAGGGCAAAACTCAAGGTCTTGGTCCATGTGAGAAGGATTTCTGCACCCTCCAGCTGGGCTATATCGGATTTGCCACCCTGATGGGTGCAGAGAGGGATGCTGAGGTGGAATCACAGCTAAGGCTGCTCCTCCAGCTGCCCCTTCCCCACACCCCAGCCAGGTTTTGGGGTGCAGGGCTGGCCTCACGCTCTGGGAAAAGGCTGCAGCTGCAGCCTGGAGCACTGACAGGCTCCCACCAGCCCGGCTGCCTCATGCAGGATTCACAGTTTCATACAGTATTAAGAGCTGCTGACGCCTCGTGAAAAAGCTGTGAAAAGCTTCTATTTGGGGAAAGTTCCTCTTATAACGGTGCATCCTGTGGCTTCTCTGTTTCCCTTTTCTCCTGGTTCTCTTGCTATGGAGAGCAGTGCAAAAAATAGGCGGATAATGTTGCCAACCAGCCTGGGCTCTTCAGCACAAAAGGAAAATTACCCTCCAAACAACTCCCCCCCCAGGGAATTGACTCTCATGTTGCACCGAGGAGCTGCTCTGGGTCGGGGGTGGGTGCCTGGGGACTGATGGTCAGTGAGAAGGGGGAAAATGGGACCCTCCTGGGATTTGTGTCTGGGTCTGGCTGCAGCCAGCACCGAGAACAGAGCGGTGTTCTCCTCCTAATGGGGGAGAAATGCTGGTTTTGCTTGGTTTAGACCTTCCCCTCTGGTGGCAGCTGTTTCCTGGACCCTCCTCCCCGCTCTGCTCCCCACCAGCGTGGTGGCACTTCCCATGGTGCCATCTCCCTTTGCCCCCACTGTTCTCCCCCGTTAAAAAAAAATTTGAATTAAATCATGAAAGAGCGAGGACTCTGTTTCTAAGCAACTGTCTCCAAGTGGGGATGGAGAGCAGAGAAAGGGGACGCAGCAATGCTGGGTGGGGAGAGAACTTCTGGGGATCCCAGAGCCCCTCATGGGGTGAGGTAGGAATGGAACAGCAGGAAAAGAGGGAACACGGCGTGTCAGACCTTTGGGAGCAGGCCTGGAGCCCCTGGAGCAGGAATATCACCTTCTTTCTTCATCACAGAGCCTGGCTGCAAGCCCTGGCCTGCGGGAGAGCGGCCGTGCCTCGTGCCCTCGCTTGTGAAACAGCTCCCAAATCCCCAAAACCACTTCCTACCCTAAGGGCTCCCGGCCAAGGGAAGCGGCAGCAGCACTGCCTGTCACCCTGCCCTGGCAGGAGGCTCAGGGAGGGAGGTGACACCAGCGTTTGGTGGCTCCATGGACATCCTGATAGCTGCTCGGGGACACCAACACCCCTTACCGGGCAGGGAGAGCCGCTGGTTTGATCCGAGCTGTTCCCGGGGGAGAGCAGGGTGGCATCAGCCCCACGCTGGAAGACTCTGCCCCCACAGCTTGGTGTCACACGTGGCTGTGCCCGAGCACCCTCGGGCTTTTTGTTAAACTCCCAGGGTCGCCGACACACCCCAAGGAGCCCCTCGGGGTCCAACACCCCAAATCCCGACAGCTCAAAGGAGCCAAGAGGCAACGAGGGGCTGCGAGTGCCACCCACCCCGGAGGGTCTGCATCACCCTCAGGGCTGGAAAGAGCCTCGGGGACACTGGGAGCTCCTCCAGCGCACGAACCAGCCCCACTCCCACCCCTTTCCCAACGCCAAAACCCACCCACCTCTACATCCCCCCCACAACTTCCCAGCGGAGAAACTCGGTCTCACCATCCCCAACTCAGTCTCACCATCCCCTGGGTCGCTGCTCCCAGGAAGAGCCCTGGAAAACCCCCTGGGGGGAAACTGGGGGGCTGGAGGTGCTCCGTGGTTACCTGTGTGCACCGGCCCCGCGGCTCTTCCCTCCGCTCCAGCAGCCGCCTTCCCTTTCCAGGTGCTAACTGGCCTCGACGGGGAGGACCCATTTTTATACGCTCGCCCATGTGATCCAAACAAATGCCCTAGGGATGAGTTTTTGCACTGACACAAGTAAAGGGGCCGGGACTAAAACCTGTTGGACCACAATCCGAGCTCGATGGGCAGGAATTTTCCACTCGGAGCCGCTCTGGGTGCGCCGGCGGCGCGACACGCGCCGGGGCCTGCGTCTCCCTGCTCCCCAAAATCCCACTTCCCTACACTTCCCAGGTTTTTCAGACTCATTCCCAAATGCTTCCTGTGTTGCCGCTGGAGTAAGTGACCCGTGGGATGATTCCTGGACGGAGGGATGGATGGGAATTGTGAAGGAGTCTGTTTGAGGCACTGATTAAATCTAAGTTCTGCAGATCATTTGTTATTTTCCCCGTGATCCTCGGAAGAAAACACAGCAGAAGATCCCAGCCAGGGTGAGGAATACGGAGGAAATCCTTTGCTCCTGGAAAAGGATGCTCCCTGCAGCTTTGGGGCTTGGGAATGGTACTTCTGCAGGGGTTGCAAAGTGTTTTTTGGAGCTGCCCCGCCTGTGGGTCCCGCACTGGGATGATCCTCACAGCTCCTCAGGGATGCTGTGAGAAGGAAGGCAGGGTGAGTCCAGGTGACCAGAAATGCCCGGGATGGCAATGGAAAAGGGAGGGTGAGCTTTGGAGGAGTGAGTCAATGGGAACCAAAGCACCGGGGCAATGGTCACGGAAAGGAGACGTGGCTGTGTGGGGTGAATCGATGGGAACAGCCCGTGAGTCAGTGGGAAAAGAGGGAGCTGCTGGGCTGACCGAGGGGCTCAGAAAGAGTCAGGAGGCACCTCTCGCCCTGGAAAAATCCCTGCTCGGAGCAGCGGGAGAAATGCTGGCTGCAGGTCCCGATGGGGCTGATAAGAGGCAGGACGTGCTGCTCGGCACTCACGGGGCACCCGGACCAGCTCTTGCCTCACTCCACTCCTCACTGAGGTGCCGCTGTGCCCCCGGGGCTGGCACCGGCGCTCGTCCGCCCCTCCGCTGTGGGCTGTCCTCGCTGCAGGCACAGCCGTGCGCTCTGGCTCGAGTTTGGAAGGGGACTGAGAGGGGGTTTGATGTCTAATTTTGGGGCAGGTATTAAAAAGGTCCCGCTTTGCTGGGTCGCAGAGCGAGGAACATGTTCCCTGCCGGAGGGGGGGGAGGGTAATGGTTCGTCTGCAGCTGCTTTGCCCCCGGGCGTCTTGGAGCATCTGCAAATCGTCCTGGTCTCCCCAGATTGCGCCCTTCCAGCTGTGGGGGTCGTCCTGGGTGGGGGGTTTCAGCCTTTGCTGTTCCCTGCCCAGCCCCTGAGCCAGGTCCAGGGCTCAGCCCTGCCAAGGTCCTACAGCTGGGGCTCTGCCAGAGCTGGCTGGGCACAGGCTCCACTGTGGCTCCTCCGGGACTGGGGATACTGGTGCTGTAAGGAGGGGTAGGTGGAAAAGGGGGGCTCTGTCTGGCTGTGTTGGGAGTGTCGGGCTGTGTTCTGTCGTTTTGCACCTGGCTGTTTGTTGGGGTGTGAGGGCAGGGGCTCTGTAACCCTGTGAGCACGGGGAGCTGGAAATAGGGGGCATTGGGGGGTCGTCTCCTGAGCCAGGGTGCCAAGGGGCTGGGGAAAAAAAAACACTGGGGGCTAAAACAAAACCTTCTGGAAGTTATATCCATGCTCAGGGGAGGTACCACCCCTCCTTCCAGCCCACAAAGCAGCTTCGGAAGGGCCCGGGATCACTCTCTTTGTGAAGGTGCGATGGGGGGTCAGGGCTTCCCAGGAAAGCACCACTGCTGGGACTCAACTGAGCTCGTTAAACCTGTACGAACCTCTGCTGCAAACCAGTTAAACCCATTTAGGGAAGGGTTAAGCCAGTTTAGTGTGATTTAGGGGTCTATTGATGCAAAGGTTAATCTGGTATAAGTGCATCAACATCGGGGATTTGAACCAGTTTAACTGTTTCGTCTCCCTGTTTGCCCTGCACGACTTTCAGGGAGGGTCCAGCCTGTGCTCCTCTTCATCCCCAGCCCGCAGAGAGCCACGGAAAGAGGGAGCAAACAAACCAGGGGCTGAAAGGATGAGCAGGCTGAATCTGAAACGATGCTATTTATAGCCCTCCCTGCCCAGCCGGCCTAAATTCCACGCAGGTCCCCATGCCTCGCTGGCACGGGGTGGGGGGCACAGCAGGGTGGGCAGTGAGGCAGCCCAGGGGTCCTGCCAGCCTGTCACACCTCGATGGGGTGGCTCGTGGGACCAGCCCGAGCCCGACCTGAGTCAGAGCAGAGGATGCTTCTTCCTCATCCCCAGCTCCTCATTAACCCTCTGCCCCAGGGCTTTCCCACGAGCCTCATCCAGCCGAGCCGTGGGACCTGGAAGAAGGTGTTTGATTATTTTTTTTGTTTGTTTGCTGTCATCCCCGAAGGGCTGTAATCACAATTAGAGGCATCCACGAGGCACGGGGCACAGATCCACCTCCTCGCCAGGGCTCGGTGTCCTGGAGAAGGGGCGGGTAAAAGGTGGAAAAGCCTGGGCGAGCCTTCCACAAGGCAATGCCTGCGTTGTGCCTGCCCACACGGCTTCCCTGAGAGCACAGGTGAGCAGAGGCCGCACCTGAGGGTTTCTCAACTCTTCCCCTGCACGCCGCTGTCGCGTGTCGGTGTTGCAGCATCGCTCAGTGGCTTTTCCATCTCCAGGAGCGGGATGCGGGCAGGAGCCGGGGGGAGGGTGGAATTCGAGCCAGGAATTTAAAGAGGTGCTGAGCAGCCCGCCGGTGTGAATGGGAAGGAATGCGAATGGGACTCAATTTGGCAGAGTCCTGGCGAGCAGCGGGCTGGGCTGTGTGTGCCAGCAGCGTTGGGATCTGGGATCTGCCAGGCTGCGGAGCTGCTGGAGGAGAAGAGGCTCCTGCACCGCTCTGCGCCTGCCTTGTGACTGCGAAATGAATATGCTTAATATAGGCCAAGTGAAAACAGACTTCCCAAAATAGAAGACCTTCCCCAGAAAGAGCTGCAGCTCCGGCAGGAGCAGTCACAAGGTACCTGCCGTGGCAGGGTGGGTTCTGCCAGGTGTTGGTTGTGCAACGCTGCACATCCAGCCTGGCGCTGCGGGACCGGCCGGCTCCTGACTGCCACCAAGGTCACCTCCCCCGGGCTCTGCATCCTGCAGCCCCCCACTGCCCTCCCCAAACGTGCCAGCTGCTCCAGGCTGCCAGGTGCTGCTCTGGCAGAGGGGTTCAGCGATGGGGGAGGCGCCCACGGGGTTTGCATGGGGCGTGGGGGGTGGGTGGCCCCATCCCTGAGTCCCGGAATGCCACGGGTGAAGGTGCTGCTGCATCTCGTGGTCCCCGCTGGGCTCGGGGTGCTGTTGTTTTGTGGAATTAACCCCCTCTAACCCAGCGAGGTTCTAGAGAGCTCCATTTATTCCAGGCCTGGGCATGTGGGGGACCACTCCTCCAAAAACATGGCCCTGGTTGAGTTAACAAAGGGGTTTATCTGCAACTAAGTTATACATATTCATTTTTCTTTTATGCATAAACATTATTTCCTTAGAGAAGGCGGGGTTATTATAATGAGCCCCAGGAACTGATTTCCATTCTCTCCACCCCATGCTGCTGCTTCTTGCCCGTGCGCTGTTCCTCCTGGGAATTCAGGGCGGGGGTCCCTGGGGGTCTTTAGGGATGAAGTAATGAGTCTTCCTCCTGTGAACTTTTTACCTTTTGCTCAAAACTGGTCCAAACCAGTCTTGTTGGCAACTGTAGCTGGTCTAATTGGACTTATCTTGTTCTTTTGACATGTTTTCTGATTTATCATGGGGTATCCTGGCTGTTTTAACTGGTCCAAGAAGCTTTGGGCCTCTTGGTGTGGCCCTTTCAAGGACACTGTGTGAGTTTGGCTGCAGTGAATTTCATACTACTGAGCAAATTCTATGATAAGTATAAAAGCGCAGAAAATAAGCATTATTATAGGCCCTAGGTAAAATAAACATAGGCTCCCCCTTCCCTTCCCCCTCATCACTGTCAGAAGGGGTCCTGCTCGAGCTGAGGTTTGGGATGGGGCTGCCAGGTGATGCAGCGTGGGGGTGGCACTGTGGGCTGCTGCCAGGCTCACGGGGCTGTGCCCTTCTGTGTGCTCATTGCCTGGAAAATATTGGCCAGTCCTCCTCTCCCCAGTGCTCCTGGGGTGCCCAGCTGGGGCAGGGGGAGTGGGGCTGGTGCCAAGGAGGGTTTTGGGGGTCACAGCAGCCCTGCTACTTGGTTTGTGCTGCACTGGCACCTTCTCCTGTTGTGAGGTGTTACCAACCTCAAAGGTAAAAAGCATCTCCTCCCCGATCCCACAGAAACCACCTGCTGCAGAAGGTGGGTGCTGTGAGTCCAGCCCCCCTTTTTGGGGCTCTGACCCTTCCCCTTCAGTCACCCACGACCTTCCCACTGCTGCTGGTGACAGTGACAGTGTTTAATCCAGCTTGACCAGGCACAGCTGCCTGCCAGGAAAATGGGGCAGGAGGGGGAGAGGGTTCAGTGCTGGAGCTTTGGCAGGTATAAAGAGAAAAGCCAAAAATCCTCCTGTGTTAATCTCTCAGGCTGCACCAGGGACCTGCACCCGGTGCTCTGCACAGTGCAAAGCTCTGCTGTGCCACCCTGCAGGCCCACTGGGGTCTGCCTGGGAGGGGGGGTTGGGAGGGATAAATACAACCCCCTCACTCCTTATTTTGTGCCAGCATCTTGTTAATGCTGTAAAGACACAGAAATCCAGGCTCAGCTATTGAGCTCTTGCCTTGAATGACCTGGGATCTTTAACCCCTGACCCTAATGTGGCACCAGACAGACCCGGGGAAACAGGAGACCACAGAGCTCAAGAAATCTTTGCCATCCCTCAAATCCACTTAAAATCCTCCCAAGAAGGAGACTTGGCCCCAAGAATCAGTGCAGATGCAAATTTATGGCTCGTTCTGCAATAAATGGTTCTTTAATTCACAAAGCTCTTGCCCTGAGGGTTGGCTGGGACAAGGTGAAGGCGACCTTGTGGTCGTTCAGTTGGAGCGGGGAGTGAAATTGTTGGCAATGCAAAGAGGGGAAATGTGAGGACAAGCTATGGAGAAGGGAGATAAGAGGCACAGCGAGGCCAGGGCACGACTGCAGGTACAGCAGGTCCTGAATGGAGAGAGAGGATGTGGTTTTTTGTTTCCTTTTCTGATTGCTATGGAATAAAGAGCTGAAAAATGGGCTTCCTGCAAGGCAAAGATTGAGGGAATTCCCCTGGCCACCGAGGCTCTGCCAGGCCCTTTGCTTTCTACCCTCTTGCTGTTTGATATCAACAGTGTAAACACCGGATTTTAGTGATTTTTTTCATCCTGTGGAAGTTGGTTTCTATGAGCTCTTCAGGTGCTTTGCTTACACATCCCTCAGTGGCACCTCCATGGGGAAACTGAGACATGGGGATGCCACCCGGAAAATGTGATTTTCCTCCCAAATCAGAGGAAAAAGCTGGATATGAAGGAAGAACTGAGCTCTTCTTGCTGCACCTGGGCTGGACTTTACTGATGCTTGGGGGTCTCGCGTGGGAGCACAGGGACCATATTTATTGCTCATGAAAAGGAGACTAAACCCTTGTTTTCAAGAGCTTTGACTCTCTGGCAAGAAAGGGATAGATCTTTAAGTGGCTCAAAAAACTTTTCTGAGGCCTGGAACTAAAAGGAAATGAAAACAGTGCCAGGTTTCCTGTGTCACGGGACTGGGGAAGCTCAAGCCCAGGGACTCCTCCCTGTCCCTGCAGGCAATTCATGTCTGGGGAGAGCTGAGGTCACTTCATGAAATGGGATAGAAGCCAACTTGGATTCCAAGAAAATAGCATTTTCTAAGGGGGGAGGATTAAAAAAACCCACTCAAGTGGCCTGTGCATGACACTTGTTTAGCTTGAACTGACGCCAACAGGAAGCCAGAAGGTGGGATGGGAAGTTCCAAAGCTTGCAAACAATGCCCATGTGGCAAGTAAAAACAAGTACCTGCTCAGCATTTAAAGAGAAATTCTGGCCTGGAAACCCTTGTTTTCCACCTTCTCCTCTGCAAACACCAGTGCTGGCCCCACGGATCAGCCCGTGTGTATTTTGGCTGCCACACGTGTGTTTTGGCTTTCACAGGTGCTTTGTTACTGTTAAAACAATCCCCAGACTTCTCCCTCCCTCTCCTGCCTTGAGGTGGTTGCCTTTTATTAAGAGCCTTTTCATCCCTGATATTAATAGGAAAATAATTTCCTGACCTATATCTTAGTTTTGCCCAACAGTGAAAGGCTTTTTAGCAGCCTGTTTGCTGGGGATACAAATGCTATATGTGTATATATTATACACATATTTAAATCTCCTCCCAAAGGAACTGAAGGGTTATTGGGACTGCAGCACAAGTAGGCAGAGCTTTGCTTCCTTGGGCTTCTCATCACTGATTAACCAAATTAATCTTGCAGTTCGTACCTCTGAAAGCTTTATTTTAATTCCCAAATATTGGGAGCCTTATGGAAATTGGGAGAAGTGGAAAGCAGGTGTTTTTACAGTGGACTTTGCCAAAAAAAAGTATGAAGAATTTATAAGGGGAGGACGATGCCTCCTTCCTTCTCATCTCACACTTGAATGGGAGGGGAAATCCTGGACGAGCATCTTTCTCCCAGCTCTGAGCCTCATCCACAGCATGACACCAGCTGGAAAGACAAGATTCCTGCAGTCCTGCAGTGCTTAGTCAGGACAGGGAACACCCTGGGATTGCTGGGAGAGGAGCCTGGCTCATGCTCCAGCCCTGGCTCGACACCACTAGATGTGTGTCTTCCCATGGGAGGATCCTTCTCCCCAGGGGAAACTGCTCAGTTCAGCCTCCTGTGGTTTTGTTTTTGCTTCTCCCCAGCTCTGAGAGCTCCAGGCACAGGCAGACCTGAGGAGGTGGATGATGCCAGTGGGAATTACCCATTCCTGGTGTTGGTTTTCCAGGAATGGAGTGCTTGTGTAGGCAGGGCTGTGACAGGGACAGCTCAGAGTCACCTTGCTCTGTGCAGGGGTTTAAAAACTAAATAGTCCAGTGGCTTCCTGCCCCTCAGGAGCCCATCTGACCTTCAGGACCCTCACACTTCCCTGTGGATTTTTTAATCCTGATGAATACTGGACAGGTTTCCTGCTGCCTTTTACACTCTCCCTCCCTGAGCAGGGGAAATAAGATCTTTGTGATTACTCTGCAATAGATTTTCATTAGGGAGAAAAGCCATAGTTCATCTTTTGTGAGATGCTGTAAAAGTGCTGCTCCCGTGAGGTTTTTCTTCCAAAGCACCTCTGGGGGATCCCTCTGAACCTTGAACATTGGCAAAGCCTTTTGTGCTGAACCCATTTTGTGCTAATCCTCAGGAGATCTCCAGGTGGAAGTGGCTGATATGGCCTCTGTGTGAAGGACTTTTCTCTGCCTCCAGGCTTGAAATAAAACATCCCTGTTCAGAGTTCATGCCACCTCTCTTTTGCTGTTGTTTTGGGAACTTCTGGTTACCCCAAGCAACCACTGCAAAGTGACTGCAGGAGCCAAGGGGTATCAGCACGGGACTGATGCTGCCGTGCCAGCCGGAGGCAGACCTGGGGCTCTGAGGTGCCAGGACCACGGGAATGCCAATGCTGGGCTGTCCTTCTGCTTCAATAAACAGCTAAAATTGCTGGGAAGCCGCCTGTGTCCTGGGCTCATCCCCACAGTGTGGGCAGCAGGGTGTGGGAGGGGATTCTTCCCCCTCTGTTCTGCTCAGGTGAGACCCCACCTGCAGCTCTGGGGTTCCCAACATCAGGAGGACGTGGAGCTGCTGGAGCAAGTCCAGAGGAGGCCACGGGGATGCTCCAAGGGCTGTTCTGGAGACAGGCTGGGAGAGCTGGGGGGCTCACCTGGAGAAGAGAAGGATCCAGGGAGACCTGAGAACCCCTTCCAGAGCCTAAAGGGGCTCCAGGAGAGCTGGAGAGGGACTGGGGACAAGGGATGGAGGGACAGGACAAGGGGGAATGGCTTCCCAGCGCCAGAGAGCAGAGTTAGGTGGGGTATTGGGAAGGAATTCCTCCCTGTGAGGGTGGGGAGAGGCTTGCACAAGGTCCCCAGAGGAGCTGTGTCTGCTCCGTCCCTGGAAATGTCCAAGGCCAGGTTGGACAGGGCTTGGAGCAACTTGGGCTGGTGGAAGGTGTCCCTGCCCATGGCAGGGGGGGGAAGTGGATGAACTTTAAGGTTTTTTCCAACCCAAACCATTCCATTACCACAGTAAGATGCCTTTGTCCATGTCTAGAGCTCTCCTGGTGTCCAAGTCCCCATGTCTCTCCTGAGCAAAGCCACTGTCCCTTTACCTGCAGCCTCTTGCTAAAGGTTCAGCCCCATCATCAGCTTTCCAAAGGAATTCCTGCTTTTCTTCAAAATCCACCTTAATGGTGACTCCTGCCTTTCCACAGCAGAGCTCCTGGGCGGTTTGCAGAGATTAACAGCCCAGTTTGGGACTGGAGATCCCTTCTTATGAACCCCCCCCATGGCATGTGCCACCGTGAGGGTGCAAACCCCGCTCTGGTGCTCCTGACTCACGCGAGCCTGCATCCCTGACTCCGATGGGAAAAGCATTACTCACGGGAGCCTATTTGCAGGATCAGGGCTCTAATTACAGGCTGCAGCGTGGGAACCAGAACCATTAGCCCCTAAACCCTCCAGATCATTCCCAATACATTAATGTTTCTAATTAGTTGAGCCTGATGCCTCTCTCTGCACAATGACAGCGCTGCTGGTCCTCGCTCGTGTTCGCTCTGCGTGCCGGCGCTTCCTTACATAATGCTCCAGGCTGTGGTGTAATCCCTATTCCCAACTGGCTGGGGGATTTCTGCATGTGCCTCATCCAGAACTGAGGAGGCAATGGGGGAGACGGGCAAACCAATGTTGTTTGGGTCACATCCCTTCTGAGCAGCTTGGAAGCTTCTAGTGCGGGGCGGGGGTTGAGCCGCTGGGGAGCCGGAGCTGTTGGGGCAGTTGGAGGGGTTAAAACCCGTTGGCAGGTTTTGAGAGCTGAGCTTGCCCTTTCTCTGGGTCTCTGCTTTCCTTCCTCGTCCCTTTTTCCCTTCCTTCCAAGGAAACCATCACCACGGCAACCTGAAACCTCCAGGCTTTGCCTCAGAGCTGCTCAGCCATCCCCAGGACCTTGGTAAGTGGCTCGGCAGGGTCAGTCGTGGTGGCCCTTGGCATCTGGGTCCAGCAGAGTGCTGTGGCCTGGGGAGGTGAGGGCAGGAGCTGGGCTTGGCAGGGGGCTGGCTGAATAAAACCTTTCCCTCCTCATCCTCCAGGGGTTTTGTGGCTTAAAAATTGGTGGCCTTGGGTGCCCTCGTGTGCGAAAGGCTCTGCCCTGGTGCTGGAAGGGGTGGATGGGCTCAGGGTGAATCCTCGGGCTGTTCCTCTGCAGAGACCCTGCCCGGGGTCAGGGATGTGTCAGGGTGTGGTGGTTGGTTGTGTGCCCTTTGGGGATGGTCTTGGGCAGACCATGAGCAAACCAGGATCTCAGTTTTCCACCTTTTCCATCAGATGAGAGCGGTGGGGCCAGCATCTGGAGAGAGGGACTCTGTCTCCCCTCTTGGAGCTGCCTGGGCTTGGGGTGAGGTGTCCCAGGGATCACTGTGGTGCTGAGCAGAGCTGGGCTGGGCTGCCCAGCTTGTCACCACATGGGCACATCCCTGGTACCACGTGGAGGGTGATGATGCACCATCCTGGTGGAAATGGGTCCTCTGCGATGTGGGGTCTTGCTGGGGGTTCAGGGGTTCCTGGCAGGGGGATGCAGGAGGAAACGCAGCTTGTTTCTGCCATAATTGGGATGAAGGTTGTGGAACTGGAGAGGAAAATGATGTGTAAGGGTGGGTGTGCATTGCCTGGAGCTGGTTTGGGGCTTGGAGATGAACTGGAGCATGGTGGTGGTGGGGGGGTGGGTGCTGCTGGGGCAGCACTGTGGGGTCACAGCTCTGCCTGTGGGGTAACAGCTCTGCCTGTGGGGCTGACCCTGCCTGCCCCTCTGTCCCACAGGGCAGGATGAGGCTCCTGCATGCCGTGTTGGTGGCTTTCAACCTGTTCCTCATGGGAGTCTGGGGGTACCAGAGTTCCCGAACCTGCATCTTCCAGATGCTCAGTGACAAGGACAAGGAGTTCTGCAGGTGAGTGATGCTCTACTTCCTCACCTGTGCCAGCCCATCACCTGCTGCCCTCGGTGTCCCCCGTGTCACCTCCTGGGACAGTTAATTCCAGTGTCCCCTTTGACAGGACCACAAATATTGGTGGTTTGCTTCCTTTTGCCAGGACTCTGGGCTGTCTCTGCTCACCTCAAGTTATTCCCTGGCCTGTTTGTGCAGGGGCTTTAAAAGTGATTTTTGCAGCCCCAGGGATGACAGGTGTTTCCCATGGAAAATTTCAGGGGAAGGAGGCTGCTTTTTCAGAGAATCATGGAATGGTTGGAGTTGGGAAGAACCTTAAAGTTCAACCCCGTTCCACTCCCTGCCATGGGCAGGGGCACCTTCCACCAGCCCAGGCTGCTCCAACCTGGCCTTGGACACTTCCAGGGATGGAGCAGCCACAGCTTCTCTGCCCAACCTGTGCCAGGGCCTGACCACCCTCCCAGCCAGGAATTCCTTCCCAACATCCCATCCATCCCAACCCTCTGGCAGTGGGAAGCCATTCCCTTTGTCCTGCCCCTTGGGAATGTTCTCTCTCCAGCTGCTCATCCCATCCCTCTGCCAAAAGCCATCAATGGGATCAGTCCTGGATGCTCTGGAAGCTCCAACCAAACCACCTTGGAATAAAACCAAACCTTCCTTGTGCTTCACTTCCCACCTTCCTCCTTCCCAACACCAAATTCCCACCGTTCCTTGGGAGCAGAGCCCAAAATTCCTTTCCATGCTTGCTGCAGCCCCTTTGGTGGCAGCAGGTGGGATCCCCCATTCCCACCACATCCCGAGCCCGACTGGGCTGTGTCGCTGCTTCCCACCACTCCCCCCCTCACCTTCTCCCGCTCTTCCCTCTTTTCCAGCGGGGATTTGGAAGTGATCTACCCGGATGTGGGCGAAGTGTCCTGCTCCTACATCCCCAAGTGCCACGGCTACCGCCGGCAGATCACCCGCGAATGGGGCAGCCCCTACGTCCGCTACCCCTGGGCGGAGAAGGTGGGTCCTGCTCCCGTCTTATCCAAGGATTTACCGGGTCCTGTTCCCATCTTATCCAAGGGATTTGCCGGGTCCTACTCCCATCTTATCCAAGGAATTTACCGGGTCCTGCTCCCATGTTATCCAAAGAATTTACCAGGTTCTGTTCCCGTGTTATCCAAGGAATTTACCAGGTTCTGTTCCCCTGTTATCCAAGGAATTTACCGGGTCCTGTTCCCATGTTATCCAAGGAATTCACTGGGTCCTGTTCCCGTGTTATCCAAAGAATTTACCGGGTCCTGTTCCCGTGTTATCCAAAGAATTTACCGGGTCCTGTTCCCATGTTATCCAAGGAATTTACCGGGTCCTGTTCCCGTGTTATCCAAAGAATTTATCAGGTTCTGTTCCCGTGTTATCCAAGGAATTTAGTGGGATCGGGGAGGCTTCCATGTGTCCCCATCGCTCCAGAGGTTTGGCTGTGTGGATAAACTGAAATGCCTTTTTATTTCTTTTTTTCCTCTCCCCCTGCATTATGGCCATTGATTATTTTTTTTTTGCATTATGGCCATTTATTATTTTTTTTTTTGCATTATGGCCATTTATTAATTTTTTTTCATTATGGCCATTTATTATTATTTTTTGAAATCATGACCACTTATTATTTTTCTGCATTCTGGTCATTAATTACTATTTTTCTGCACTGTGGCCACTTATTTTTTACATTGTGGCCATTTATTATTGTTTTTCTGCTTCGTGGCCATTAAATCATCTTTTCCTACAATCAGACTTTTTATTTTTCACTACCTTGAGGTCACTTACAAATATATATTTATTTTTTTGCTACATTGGCAGTTTTCTGAATATTTTGGTGGCACTGCAGCCATTTAAACAAATATTTCTGCCACGTTGTAGCCATTTAGTCAATATTTTCACCATATTCCAGACATTCAATTAAAATTATTTGCTATATTATAAACATTGTTTTCCCCACACTGTAGCCATTTGTAATATTCCTTACAGTGTGGCCACTTAATGATTTAAAATTTTGCCACCTTGTGGCCTTTTAAAAGTATTCTTTTTTTTTTTTTTGCATTATGACCATTTAATTAAGGGTCCAGAATGTAGCAAATAATTTTATTTTTTTTTTTTGCTATGTTGTGACCACTCAATGATTTAATTTTTGCTGCATTTTGGCCATTTAAAAAGAAAAAACAAATTATGGCCAGAGTGTTGCAAAAAAAAATTTGAATTAAGTGTCCAGAATGTAGTAAAAATTTAATTTTTCTTTTTACTACAATGTGACCACTTAATGAGTTAAAATTTCTCTACATTTTGACCACTTAATAATTTGATTTTTTGCTATATTGTGGCCACCTAATGATTATAATTTTCGCTCCATTGTGGCTATTTTTAGGAACTGAATTAAATGCCCACAATTTAGGGGAAACATTGAATTAAGTGGCCGCAATGTGGGGAAAACTTAAATTTTCTTGCTGCATCATGGCCACTGTATGTATATTAATTATACTATATATAAATGTATGTTTTTGCCACGTTTTGGCCATTTAAATTTTTTCACTCTATTGTGACCATTTAATTTTTGCTACTTTTCCCCCCCTGCCTCTGCTGTGGCTGTTTAATTAAAATTGTTTCCCCACAACGTAGAAAAACAACCACAAAATGTTTAAACTGCATGTTTTATTTTTACAATTTCTGGTCTATTTATTTATTTTATTTAAAGCCATCTTTGGCTCCGGATGAGCTTTGGTATCTCCGGCCGGTGCCGCTGCGGGAACCGATGGAATTTGGGATGCGGGAATTCGGGGCGGTGG
>VXAU01005611.1:625-10891 GCA_013399695.1 Formicarius rufipectus | reverse complement strand
CTGGGAGCGCTGGGAGCACTGGGATCACCGGGAGCACTGGGAGCACTGTGAGGACTGGAAGCACTGGGAGCACTTGGAGCGCTGGGAGAACTGGGAGCACTGGAAGAACTGAAAGCACTGGGAGAACTGGGAGCACTGGGAGAACTAGGAGCACTGGGACCTCTTGAAGCACTGGGAGCACTGGGAGAACTGGGAGCACTGGGAGAACTGGGAGCACTGGGAGAACTAGGAGCACTGGGAGAACTGGGAGCTCTGGGAGAACTGGGAGCGCTGGGACCTTCCCAGGGATGAACAAAAAGACAAGTGGAGGGTGCAGGAGTGAATCTTGCCCTCTGTGTCCTGCTGTGGTCACCAGGCTGGCTGGCTGAGGATGTGGTGGCTCGCAGTGTTCCCAAAAAATCCCAATAACTCCCATATCCCAATAACTGCTGTACCTCCCATCAGTGGCTCCAGCACTGGTGCCTTGCTGACAAAGGAAAACTCGGTTCTTGTGTGCCTTGGAGTGCTAACAATCCATTTTTCTGGCTCTTCCTTGCCGTCTGGGAAGTCTCTTCCCCTCCGTGGATCACATGGTTTGAAGTAGAACTTTCCCTTAAAGGTGTCTGATTCCTCCAAAATAACCCTCCTTCCCGGCTGCGCTCGGAAGCATCCCCGGCCCCGCGGCGCTTCCCAGGAGTTTGAAGTTTCCCAGAGATGTAGGCAGTCGTTTTTTCCTTTATATTTTAGTCCTGGAAACCAAAGGCTGGCAGGGGGAAGGGAAGGCACTGGCTGTGGTGGTGCTGGGGGACGCTGTGTTGGGTGAACGGTGCTGCTGCCTCGGGGGAGGATTTTAGGGATGAGAGCCAGACCCTTCCCTGCTGTGCTGGTGGGATGCAGGCTGTGCATCCCAGAAACGAGGGCAGGGAAGGGAATCTCCCCAGTCTGGGCTTGGAAACTGCCTGTGTGTCACCAGCGCTGGTTTATTTTGGGATGGGATGCCCGGGGAGGGGGTGGCAGGTCCCTGGGGAGCCCCTCACAGGGGGCCAGTGGCTCCTGTTGGCATCGGGACTGGCTCTGCTGATGGATTTGGCACCGTTTCCATCCGAGACATCTCGGCACATCTTGAGCTGAGGCGGCATCTGAGGACACGGGTCCTTCTGCTTCCCGTGGTTTGTGTTGATTCTTCTCCTCTGGTCTTCCCAAAAAACACATGCCCAGCTTGGGAACATTCCAGCTGCTGCAGCATCCAACCCGGGGGTTAATTTTGGGTGGTCCTAAACCCATCACAGAGAGCTGGATCTGAATTGCTTCCTACATTCTTTACAGGAATATTTCATTTTCTTACTCCCAAACTTACTTTAGGAGAATATTTTTCCCCCTCAAAAAACTCACCCTTGACCGAGTGAGAGCAGGAGTTGTGTCACACTGTGCCAGGGCTGAGGTGAGCAAGTTGTTTTTGTGGTTGAGGATGGGATTCCTAAGCCCAGGAAATTCGATTGCCCTTTATTTATTCCCAAGTGGGAATGGGAAACCTCCCTTTTCCCAAGTTCTCTTCGTCTCTGCACGATGTTTCTCGGCATCTACCGAGGCTCAGTGATCCCTGGATGGGATGCTGAGGGCTGGGTGAAGGGCTGGAGATGCTTTTTCCATCCAAATCAGTGGCAGAGAAACTCGGGGTTTGAGGATGCAAACTTGTGTGGGAAGTGTCAGCTTTCTGTGGAACACTTTGTCTCTTCAAGAAAAACAACCACCAAAAAAGCCAAATGCGGAGTGTTTGTTTTTATCTCTGGAAATATTTATCAGTTTTCTGAGGAGAGAGGGGGAATGGGATGTTCCCCACCCTTGTACCAGGTACTGATGATGGGTTTGGGGGGTCAGGTTTGACCCTGCCCGTGCCCAAGGTCTCCCCTCACAGCTCCGATGCTCCCTGGGGAAACAACATTGATGTTTTTGGCTGCAGGACATTGAAGTGAAGCGGCATCTTGCAAAGCTGAGCTCTGATGGCATCAAAACCTGATCTGAAGGACTTTAATTCATCGTTTTATGTGTGGTTATAGGGGGTTTTAATAGTCCAGAATGCTTATCCAGATTAAACACCAGGCTGTTGAAACCAGCTCTATCAAACATCACTTTCACTGCCCCAAAAAACCCTTTTTGAACTTTTTTTGGTGCAGCGAAGCAGTTGTTGTGTCTGGCTGCACCTCTGGGAGCAACGCACTGGGGCAAAGGAGTAAAGGGTGCATTGCAAGGCACAGGAGGTTGGTTGTGGATGGTTTGGGTACCTTGGAAACCCTTTAACTGCTGGGCACAGGTGGTGTCTGTTTTTTGCCTGTCCCTCAGCCCTGTGTCGGAGCAGAGGACTGGGAGATGTAACCATGGAGTGCTGAGGATGCTCAACCCCTACTGGGAGACCCCTGAGCATTGAGTAACTTGCTCAGTGCAAGCCCCATGCACCCTTTGGGTACCACTGTGAGGTTATAACATGGAGCAAACCCCAAATGTTCAAGTCTCTGCCAGCACCTTCCCAAAAACCCCAAGAGAGGAGATGCAGGAGGCCCTTCCCGTGGCCAACAGAGCAAGGGAACATCTGGAAAGACGGGAAATGCATCCTCCTCATCCTGCCACAATATTGCTTTGCTCAACCAAAAATAAATTGGAAAAGAAAATTGGACATTGCATCAATTTGGGGTGAGTTTATAAATTCTGCAGCTAAGCAATCCCCCCAGAAGATGATGTATCGCCGCATTAACCGTGCCGTGATTCGCTTTTATTACCACTGTTGGTGGCAGACAGAAAAACAGATTACACTTGAGATCAAATCGATGGGAACTTTATTTACTGGCCTTTTGAACACATATTTCTGGGCTTTATAAAAACATACGGTAGATGCTGCTGATGGGACTTGTCTCCTTGTTAAAAAGCAATTTACCTGCCCCGAGTTCTCCAGCCACAGTTTATGGCCCTACCTTTTACCTGCTCCTCCAGGTTTGTTTTCATCCCAGGGTTTGACAACTTCCTTAGGGGTTTCATTGGTTTCTTTGGGCTGTGCCATCAGTCGTTTAGGATGTGAGAAGGAGTAGCACCTTTTTTTTCCAGGCAAACTCCAGGGAAAAGTGCTTTTCTCAGGGCTCCTACCCCAAACTCACCTATTTTAAGTTTCTTTTGGAAGAACCTACTCCTGACTGACCACGATTTGCACATCCACGAGCTACAGTTTCTTTCTGCAGCTGTACAGGTCACTTTTTAAAAAACATTTGCATGGTGGAATGAACTGGAGCTGAAAAGGCAGCTGGAAAATCCCCCCAGTTGTGTGATCCATGGGATGATGCCCTCAGGGGTTGTCGAGCTTCGAGCAGCAGCTCTTTGTGCCTGAAGCAGTAACCAGCACCCAGGGGTGCTGCTCTGAGGCTGGAGATGTCCTGCCACTGCATTGGGGATCACAGACATGCCCAGGGAGGGAAGGGCAGGGGAATGAGCCTCTCCCAGGAGTTTGGATTGTGTCTGGAGTCCACAGCAGAGTCCATTTGCTGGTTATAGCCCAGCCCTGTCCCCAGTTCTCCCCTTTTTGTGAGCCCTTGGTGGCTGAGTTGGGGACAGTCCTGATTTATAAAGGTTTCTGTGCTCAAGGGGCTGGGGCCCATTATTTGGAAAAATCATTTGTATGAGGAAACTCATTAACTTGTAACAAAAGGAGGAGAAGGTCTGTTCAATCTCCTGGTGGGGAAGTGCTCCAGTTGTGTCAGGAGGGGATTTGCAGCTGGCTGAGAAGGGCCTTTTTTGTGGCACTCAGGTTAAAATCAAGGCTTGTTAAAGAAGATGGTTTTAAGCAGAAGATTCTTGACAGTTTGTGTATCCTCCTTGGCTCGTGGAACCGTCTGGAGTTACGGAGCCACCAGAGTGTTTTTTCTCTCTCAGTCCTGTCTGGGCTACTCAGAAACAATGGCCCAACATTCCTTCCCGATGCTGTCAGCCCGATATTATGGGGATTAGCCCAAGCCCCTGGTGATGAACCCCTCCCTTTGGCCCTGCTGGTTTGGGTTCCCATGCCCTGGGACCGTGCTGTGGCATTCCAGCATCATTCCAGCATCCCAACCGAGCAGCTCCCGGTGCCTGGAACCGGCTCTGCAGCGAGGGGGTGATGGTGTGAGGGCTGTGAGCTACCAAAGTGCCCCTTGGAGGGCTCCAGCGTGGGGTGGTACAGCCAAAACATGTGTGTGCTGTGGGCTCTCTGTGCTGCTTCAGCCCTGTCCTCTGCTGACCCAACAGCTGCCAGTGCTGGGGCTTTTGGGGAGGGTCACTTTGGGATGTGATTCCTGAGCAAAGCACTGCTTTAATTTCCAAGCCTTTTGAGGGTCAGGAGTGCTTTTCACTTAATGGAAACCACTGGAGTGCCTTAACAACATTACACAGGGAGTTATTCCCCAACGGGCCCTTTCCCCACCGGAGGGGACCTTTGGGACAGCTGGTGCCACATGCCATGAGAGCCTCTTTCCATGAGCAATCTTGGCAGGAATGTCATTTCCCATTTGCTTCATTACCTACACGTTTGCTGGACGTTTAACCACCCTGGACAAATCCTGTTCCCCTTGAGGCAGGAGGATGGGAAGAACCTACAGGTCACTCTGTTCTCACTGCTGTGTGTCAGCATCTCCCTCGTGTGGGACAAACTTGTGACTATTCCAGCAGCAAAATGTTTGAAGCAGCCACTGATTTGCCTTTGATCCCTGTAAACACTATACAGTAATCAAAGTTTAAGCTGCTTTGGGTGAAATAATTGCTTAACAATCATATAAGACAAAGTGATTCAACAAATGACAATTAGGACTTGTGATCTACAGAACAGATGCATTCAGTGTAGCATATTATAATGTGCTAATACGAGATTGACAGCACAATAATAGGAGAGAACAGCCACTCAGCCTGTAATTCCAAACCAAATGTGAGGCTGTCCACAGAGCTCAAATCCGAACAGGCTGTAAAATTAGAGGTAAGAAGGCACAAGTTTCACAAAGACTCATTAGCAGGTTGGCTGTGAATTCCCAAGGAAGGGGGGAAAGAATTCCTGCTGGAGGATTACTCGCGGTTGCAACCTCCGCGTGTCTGTGTGTTGGGGAGCGAGTAACCTCCATCTCGCTGGTCTCCAGCAGGCTGGAGCTGCTGCTTTCCCTGCTGACAGCCAGGTTTTGGAGCAGAGGGTGGCTCCTGGGCCGTGGCAGCATCCGTAGCCCGCTGCCAGGGGATGGGAGGCATCAGATGGTGTTACTGTACAGCTCGGATACATGAACCAGACAATGGTGTGAAGGACCAAATGAAATTAAGACTGATATGAGCACGGAGCTCTAAGGGGCATTCCCCATGGGAATTGGGCACTTCCCAAGCCCTAAATGATACTGATGGGTGACAGGGGCACCCTTTAGCCCTGTCCATGGCAATTAAGGCAGCTGGGTTGTGCTTGCTCTTCTCTTGGGGTAAATCAAGAGACGGGGACGTGTGCAGGAGTGGAGGTTGTCAATCTCCGAGGCCCTGCGTGAGCGGGGAGCACGTGCAGAGGCAGGAGCTGGGATCCATCCTCCCCACTCCCCTCCAAGGGCTGGAGGCGCCCTGGAATGTGCTGCATCTTCTGCTCTCTCCTTCCAGAGCTGCTTTGGAGCCAAAGAGATCAAAGGAACTAATATTTTCAGCTCCGGTGACAAAACACATTTCAGCTCGTCTTGTACTTTACGCGCACCCTGCACGTCTTCCACTAACATGTAATTTTGCCATATTTTGTTATTAAATAAACATGCCAGAAAATACACTTTTTGTGCGTGGGGGAGGATGAGAAGGTTTGGTAATTAAAACTTCGATCCATCAGCGCTTAACTCTGAGAGATAATTGTGTTGCTCCCGCAGATGGATCTTTTGTGCTGAATTATCCAGTTTGGTGTTAAAATTGGAGCTGCTGCTTGTGCCTGTGTGGAGATGGGATGTGCCACGGGCTGTCCAGGATTCCAGTGGGGATAACCCAGGGAGGGTGTGATCGTGCTCTGCTTGGGAATTTGCTGGGAATTTGGCTTTTTGTCTTGGTTTATTGCATGGGCAAGTCCCTGATGTTGCAGCGCATCTTTGTCTCCACATTATTTCCCCCTGTTAGCCCAAAAGTAGCAGAGATGCACCTTCCAGTTGGGTCTGTCAAGAAGAAAGAGCCTTCATATTAATTTTTCAGTTGCAAAGCCAAACTCAGTTGTAGGAGGAGTTGAATCTATTGAAAATAACCCGATTTCCCCCTACCCTCACCCCATGTTTGTATTTTTTCTGAGCTGTTCTGGGTACCAACCACTGCCTGTGCTGCCCTGTGAGGTGCCAGCGTGGGCACTGGGGGTCTCAGAGCCTTCAGCTGAGGTGACACTGGAGAAATGGCTGCAAAGCTCAGCCTTCCCCTCATTTAAAGCCCCTCCCTGGTTTATTTTTGAGGAGACCCTTCAGAAGTGCTGCCCCCACAGAACCTGAAGGCAGATGCCAAGGCTTGTGTGGGTTTCAAAGCTTGCACACGGTGGTCGATGGCAGATCAATGAGCCCCGAGGGGAGGTGTCACACTCACTGTGTCTCCTGACATTCCCAGGACCTGCCTGGGCTTCTTCAAAAGAGATTAGTGGCATTTTGGGTGGGCAGGAGGGTTTATGGCAGCAGGCAGGTGTCTCTGGATGCCTCTGGTGCTTGTAACTTGAAAATGGAATTTATGGGGTCTGAAATTCTGTTTAATCATGGGGAAGATGGGCATGGCTCCCCAAAATCTTTCTCATCTTCCTCTCATCCTCCTGATCTCCCTGGAATCCTCCCCAACTTCTTACCTGTGCTGGTGGTGACTCCATGGTGGGCTGGGACAGGATGGGAAACATCCTTCCTGTCTTCCCACTGCTGCTGCTTCCAGGAGCAAACCCATTTGTTCAGTTCCACTGTGGAGAGCTGGGAATGTTCCTGACTCTGCTCCACAGACCTGGGCTTTGTTTGGGCAGGGAAAGGCTTAGGGATCTCTGGAATGGTGGATTTGGTGTACTGGGGCGGGGGGGGGTCCATCACCCTGCTTGTTCCAGGCAGGTGTTGCCCTCCCTGCTCTTTTAGAAGGCTCTGGATGCAGTCAGGTTCTCGTGGATCCTGCTGGGATGTGATGAGGTGCTGAGCATACGGATAAAAAAGCTGGGAATTGGCAAGTGCGGGGCACTGATGGGTTTGGACTGGGAAGAATGGAGCGAGGTATGGGAGAGGTATTTACCATCCTGATCCTGCTGGAGCCCTCCCATGGGATTATCCAAGCATCTTCCATCCCCTCCCTGGCATTTGGGATGTCTCCGACCTGCTCTGAGCCCAGTTTTGGCAGGGGAGGTTGTTGATGCCCTCCAGCAGCCCTCACCAGGTCCCTTTTCTGCGGGGAAACCTGCTCTGTCCTGCTTCCCCCCTCCAACTGCGCTTCCCAAGCATCACCTCCCACTCCGGGGAGCATCCCGGGAAGCTCAGCCTCACCACGGGGCTCTGAGCTGGGAGAAAACATCCCCGGGATCCTTCCTCCCCTGCAGCATCTTCCCCGGTGCCTTCCCTGCCAGCTCAGGAGCCTTTTCCATGGATGAGTAATTCTTCCCAATTTGGGGGCTCCTTCCTGTGCTGTAACAACCCTGAGCTCTCCTGCCTTTTTCCAGCTGCCAATCCGCAGCAGAAATTCCCCCTTTTTCCCGGCGGGAGGGGAGGGGCCGGGGGATCTCGGTTATACAATCCGGGGTTGGGGCGACTATTTTGGATCCCTCCTTCCTGCCTCCAAATTGCAGCTTCGAATGTGACAAGTTACAAAACACTTGAGTCATTTCTCTCTCGCGCGCTGCCTTTCCCTCCCCCCCGTCAAAGGTTTGGGTTGTTTTAGAGGAGGGGAAAAAAAAAAAAAGAAGGGGGGAAAAAAAAGGTGGAATGGGGAAGGGGGAGGTGGGAAGGCGGTTCCCAGCGTTCCCCCAGCCAGGGGGGGCTCCGTGCAGCCCCCCACGCAGGGTAATTCGGAGGGCTGTTTATATAAGCTGCTCATGTTCTGCGGAGCCGCAGCGAGAGCTGTTGTCAGTTCCGAGGAAAACCCACGTCTGCCCACGTAGGATCTCCCGAGCAGGGTTGTGTAACAGGCAGCCACGCTCTGCCGGGGCTGGGAGGGGGTCGGGAGATCCTTCCTGAGGGATAGCATGGATATCTGGAGGGAGAGGAGTGGGAAAAGTCGGCGGTGCTGTGAAAAAGTCCGTCTGCTTGGATGTGCTGCGGGGGGTGGGGGCGAGGGGCTGGGAGCGCTCGGGGGTCCTGCCCTGGCCTGGCCTCACCTCCCAGCACGTGTTTTAAAGTAATTAAGTCATTAGGTGACTCTCCAGTATCTCTGTTTCTCGGGATCTTGGAAGTAAAGGGACTTTTTGTGGTGAGGCTCAGCGCCGGGAGCGAGGAATAGAAGTGATGGAGGAGGTGGTCTGATCCTGAGCATTCCCGAAGCTCACGGGATCATCACACTGCCCGCTCCGGGACGGGGAGGTTCAGCTTGGACAGCAGGAGGAAAATCCTCATGGAAAAGGTGGTCAGGCACTGGAAGGGGCTGCCCAGGGAGGTTTGGAGTCCCCACCCCTGGAGGTGGCACTGGTGGCGCTCAGTGCTCTGGGCTGGGTGGGGGTCGAGGTGGGCATCGGGCACAGTGTGGATTCGGTAACCTCGGAGAGCTTTTCCGACCTTAATGATCCTGTGATTTTGGCGACAAAGCTCTAATTTGCCACTGTCACGAGCCTCGATATCCGAAGGGGGGTCGGGGTGGGGGGGGTCACACCCATCGCCACAAACCGGCTCCGCAGGGGAGGGGGGTCGGGTGTTTTACCATTCCAGTGCTTTTTTCTATAAACACGGAAAAATCAACCAAGCCGGTGGCTTGTGTTGCTGCAGCCTCCGAGAAGCACCGTCTCAGTTCTGGCTCTGGAGTTCTTTGCAGTGCTACATTTTTATCCAGATTTATTCATGCAGAACAGAGGCGCGGGGCGAGTCGCCCTGCACCGGGAGCGCTGCTATACATAAGAATGCTCCTTCATTTACATCCTCCCTCCTTCCCCACAATTGAACTATCCTGGTTATTTTTATTCCTCAAGTGTATTTTTTTTTTTTTTAAAGAAAGGTGGGGGAAGGGGAGAAGGGAAAAAAAAAATCCACCCATCTAAATTCACCTTATTTTTGCTTCTATTAAAATTTCCCCTCCGGAATTTTTATGAGCCATAAAAATGAGGCACATGAGTGAGCTTCACCCGAGGGGAGAGCCGAGGCCCGGGGATGAGGGGGAGGAATGTGTTTTGGGGCAAAGAGTAAGTTTATAACTATTTTTCTCTTAACTGGAGCAGTTAGCTGCACTGCAAGCCATTCATCTTCTGGTTTAATAACTCATTCTCCCTGTGAGAGGGGGTATTATAGCCCTGGATATTGCTTTTTTGGGGGATCGAGTACCGAAGATGAATCCGCTTTTTCTAATAAAATACGTTTTCATTGTAATTGAAATAATTTTCTGCTCTGTGCTTTCCCCCCCTTTATTTTGGGTGCTAAGCTCTGCTTTCTCCAAACCCCCGTTCCCGGCCTGACATTTCCTTATTTCCCTTCCCAAAGGATGAAAATACAACTCCTTCACTTCCCCCCATCCCAAGGGAGCTCATGTGAGAGGGAAATGCTGCCCTTCACCTTGGGCTGCCTCTACTCAATTACTAAATCAGATATTATATAATATATAGTATATTTTGCTTCCCTGCTTTGGGAGCTGATGGACTTTTGGGACACCGAGGGAGGTTTGTGACCATTTTACCAGTTTTTTATCACTTTTTTTAGCAGCGATTCCCCCCCTGGAGGAAACATTTCCCTGTGCCGCAGCTTGTGCTGGTCCCTGTGGGGTGTGATGAGTTTGTAGGGCCTCGGGAAGGGCCAGGCCAGGCAGAGTTTGGAGTCGTGGAGGGTTTTCTGGGAGCAGAGGGAGCTCTCGGCTCGCGGCTCCGCCGCTTCCCTGCGCCGCCTCGCCGGGGTTAATATCCTGAAACAAAACTTCTCCCTTTCATGTTCCCCTCGCCTGACTGTCTCTTAACTAATCATTTGATCTCAGCATCTCCACGAGAAGGTTCAGAGCCTGATCAGAAATTAATGGGAAGGAGGAATTAAGCAGCGGATCAAAGTGGCTGCGTCTCAAGGCTGCGTTTTGGGGGGTCGTGGTGGCGGGGGGGGGACGACACACTGGGGACATTCGAGGCAGCAGCTCCTCGTGCTCTCGGGCCAG
>VXAU01005610.1:792823-819456 GCA_013399695.1 Formicarius rufipectus | reverse complement strand
CTTGGAGACTTAAGGTGGCAGTGGGGACAGGAGAGGGGTGGCAGTGGGTGTACATGGGGACGGGGCATGGCAGCGGGGACGGGCTGGTGGCGGTGACAGGGCAGATGGTGGGGGGTGGTGGCAGTAGGGACAAGGGTGGCAGGAGGGGTGACGCAGAGGGGACAGGAGGTGGCACTGGGGGTGTGTGAGCAGGCAGTGTCCCCCTCTGCTCATCGCTGCCAGCACCCGCACTCAGCCGGCTGTCCCCACCCCTGTCCTCATCCTGTCCTCATCCCTGTCCCCATCCCACGGACATAACATCACTTGCGGCAGAAATGACATCACCGCTGGAGCTGGGATGTCACCCAACCGGCGTCACCCGTCGGGACGAGCTCCCGCTGGTCCGAGGATGATCTCAGCCTGCAAGGGAAGCCGATCCTCTTTCTCCCCGCTCCTTCCCTCCCTTGGCTCTGCCCCAGGAGGGCTGGACGCGGCGGTCCCGGGCGCTGTGACAGCAGGGACATTGGGATGAGCATCCCGCTCTGTGAGAGCAGGGACATCGGGATGAGCATCCCACAGACCTGGGCGCTGTGACAGCAGGAATATTGGGATGAGCATCCCGCTCTATGAGAGCAGGGACATCGGGATGAGCATCCCGCTCTGTGAGAGCAGGGACATCGGGATGAGCATCCCGCTCTATGAGAGCAGGGACATCGGGATGAGCATCCCGCTCTGTGAGAGCAGGGACATCGGGATGAGCATCCCGTACTGTGACAGCAGGGACATCGGGATGAGCATCCCGTACTGTGACAGCAGGGACATTGGGATGAGCATCCCGGGCGCTGTGCCAGCAGGGACACCAGGATGAGCATCCCGCGGTGCCGTGGGAGGACTCGCCGGCCCTCTCTGACCTCGGGATTCCTGAGCGATGAGGCAGGGAGCCGATCTGCTGGATGTTTTCGCTGGGTGAAGCCTTATTCCCGCTGTGGGAATCCCCAATCCGCATGGGAGGGATCTGCCGGGACATGCTGGAGCTGCCTCTAGCCGGGAGTCCTGGGGCTGGGAAGGGACTGTGGGGCCGGAGCCCCGCGGGGATCTGCTGCCGGCAGCTGCCGGGGTGAATTTGAGAAGCAAATGCACCCGGAGATCAAGTTCTGCTGTTCCTCCCACGCTGAGCAGCCCTGGGCACCCCGACAGAGCCCGGAGCCGAAGGGAAATGCTGAAGGCAGGAATGCAGCTTGTCCTTGGCACAGATAGAGCCATGGAATTGTTTGGGTGGGAACGACTTTTAACGATCATCTCATTCCAGTCCCCCTGCCGTGGACACCTTCCACCAGCCCAGGGTGCTCCAAGCCCCGTCCAACCTGGCCTTGGACACTTCCAGGGATGGGGCAGCCACAGCTTCTCTGCCCACCCTGTGCCAGGGCCTGGCCACCCTTCCAGGGAACAATTCCTTCCCAATATCCCATCTAACCCTGGCAGTTTAAAGCCATTCCCCGTGTCCTGTCCTTCCAAGCCCTTGTCCCCAGTCCCTCTCCAGCTCTCCTGGAGCCCCTTCAGGCCCTGCAAGGGGCTCTCAGGTGTCCCTGGACCCTTCTCCTCTCCAGGTGACCCCCCCAGCTCTCCCAGCCTGGCTCCAGAGCAGAGGGGCTCCAGCCCTGCAGCATCTCCGGGGCCTCCTCTGGCCTCTCCAGCAGCTCCAGCTCCTTGTGCTGTTGTTCCCAGGGCTGGGGCAGCTCTGCAGGGGGGTCTCACCCAAGGGCGCAGAGGGGAACAGTCCCCCACTGACCTCCCCTGCTGCCCACGCTGTGGGGTCAGCCCAGGGCATGGGGGGTTTCTGGGCTGCCAGTGCACTTCAGTGTCTCATTTCCAGCTTCTCCCCCACCTTTTCCCTGGAAGAGAGAGAAAAATACCCCAACCCCAAGCTGGCCTCACAGGCGGGGACCTTCTGCCTCTGGATATGGACAATGCCCAGTGTCCATCAGGACTCAGTGCTGGCACAGGGCTCCTGGACTCTGCTCTATGCCCTGGATCTGCTGCCCACTGTAGAAAACAGCTCCTGGGATGCACCACCGTCCCTGCCTCAGTCTCCCTTTGGGAAGCACTGCTGCCTGTGTGGGGATGTGGCCAAGAAAGTCCCCTCGGGGGAATGGGAAGGGTTGGGTGGGCACATCCTGTCCGTGGGCTGGTGCTATGAGGATGTGGGATGGGGGCACCCAAACCCAGACCCCTGAGGAACCCAGACCCAGCTCTGGTTCCCACTCTCTCCACAGAGGGAACTCTCTCCACCACTCTCTTCCTTCCTGCTCCACATGTTCCTGCTGATAACACCCTCTGGTACGGATGGGAAGATCCAGTTTTTCCTACTGGATGAGTGAAGGTATTTCTGATCCAGCCTGGCTTCGTGCCTGGACCTTACAAAGATGGGGTGATAAGGGAGGGTGTGTCTGTCCCATGGGGATGTGGTGGAGGACATCTCCTTTCTCCCCTCAATTCCTCTGTGGTGATGCTTGACCATGAATGCCACAGCAGGTCTGCTGTCAGCTCAAGACAAGTGAGGTGACAATGACAGGGGTGGGACCTCTGTGTCTCTGGGAAGTGAGCAGTGGCTGGAGTGGTGGCAGAAGTCCTGAGTCACCAGTTCTGGCATCCTGTCAGGATCTCCTGCTCCTCTGAGGCTGCCTTGGGTGGATCATGGCTGCAGGACAGAGATGTTCTCTTTCCTGGTGGTATTTCACCTGTGCTGCAGGTGGTGGCAGAGTTTTGGGTTCATTGTGGGGAATTAGACCTTTGTCCATCTGTGCAAGAAATTCCATGGATTGCTCCATGGGTCTGGTGGAATTGGCATGGTCACAACAGAAAAGTGAGCAGAGTGACCCAAGGAGGTACCTCGGCTTTTATACTCTCTGGAACCAAATGCTGGTGCTCAACTGGTTGCTGTGTTCCATTTTGGGTTCAATTCTCAGGATGAGAAAGACATTGAGGGGCTGGAGTGTGTCCAGAGAAGGGACACAGAGCTGGGGAAGGGGCTGGAGCAGCAGGAGCAGATAGAAGGATCTAGAAGGGCTCAGCCTGGAGAAAAGGAGGCTCAGGGGGGACCTTGCTCTCTGCAACTCCCTGACAGGAGGAGGAACCGGAGGGTGTCGGGCTCTGCTCCCAGGGAACAGGGACAGGAGGAAGGGGAGAAGCCTCAAGTTGTGTCAGAGAAGGTTTAGTTTGGATATCAGAGAAAATTCCTTTATGGAAAGGGTTGTCCATCCCTGGCACAGCTGCCCATGTGGAATCCCCATCCTTGCAGGGATTTCAAAGCCATGTGGATGTGGCACATGGAGACATAGGTGAGTGGTGGCCTTGGCAGTGCTGGGGGGATGGTTGGAATGATGATCTCAGGGGGCTTTTCCAAACTTAATGACTCCATGAATCTCTGATCTATCCCCATATCTTGCCTCTGGTGGTCAAGGGGACCTCCATCCTCACCAGCCTGGCCAAGCCAATTGTCCAGGTGTTGTGGGTGGGAGACCTGGTGGGCAAAGGAAGAGATGGGCTCCTGCAGACCATCCCCTTCTCTGGTCCCAGAGCCCATTGCATAATACTACCAGGACCTGGACACCTTCATGATCCAAGCATCCTTCTCCAGCTCCTTCACTGGAAAAAAAATCCACTTCACTCTTCCTTTGTTTCCCTTCCTCATCCATCCTGATTTCTTGGTCTCCCCATTCCCTGCCTCTCCTCCCTGCTTTCATTCAAGGTCGCTGGGGTGTCCTTGCTGGGAGATCTGAGAGGGAGCACGGCCAGCCAAGGACATTGGTGGGTTAATGGTTGGACTTGATGACCTTAGAGGGCTTTTCCAACCTTAATGATTCTACGATTCTATAAATATCTGAGTGTGCCCATCCCACCTCCGCCTCCGAGGCGGGATGTGGGGAACCTCCCTCGCTTCATCCCTGCTCTGCTGGTGTTGCTGAGCTGGTAGCACCTGTGTTGCTCCACACTTGGGCTGCAGCATTGCTTCCTCAGGCCTCTCCTCCACCGTGTCAGCAGCACTTTGATTCTGCCCCTGCCCAGCCCGGGTGGAGCAGCGCAGACTCTTCCTCATTACCCTGGAGCTTTGACTCATGACTGGCTTTGTGAGTCAAGGAAACACAAAGCTGCTTTGGCAGGGCTTGCCCAAGGGTGATCCTCCTCCCTTCCCTGGTCCTTGCACCCTCCCAGGGTGATCCTGCTCTGAGCATCACGCCCTGCTGAGCGAGCGGAGCAGGTATCGCTCCTGGGTGGCAACCAAAAGCCCGTGGCTCTTCCTCTCTGGGATGTGCTTGGATGCAGCACAGGATCCTGCCACCCACACAGGGAGTTCAGGCAGTCACTGATTGCATCCATGCCAGGAAGTAAATTGGATTGGAGCTTGTTTGGTGGCTTGGAGGTGGCTCAACCTGTGTGGGTCCATCCTCATCTTCCTGCTCCTGCTCCAGGCCATGCCAAAAAGGGACCAGGGAAAAGCGAACAACCTGGACATCACTGGGCAATGCTGAAAGCATGAAGACGTAGCTGTGGGACTCGGAGCCACAGGCAGGGACTGATCCTGCTGGGAATGTCCAGCCCCTGGCAGGTAGGGGTGTCTGGCACAGCCTGGAGCTGGGCTCAGTGCCATTAGGATGGAGAGCTGATTGCCATGGGGATTTTCCTGAGGTCAGGGAAACTTTTCAAGTGGTTTCTGCTGGAGCAGGGAGCGTCTGCTGGTGGATGCAGGTGGTTTCCTGAGATGCAAAGAAGCAGTTGGGAATTCCTGACAGGCAGCCAGATTCTTCCTCACCCCACTAACACCAACAGGCTCTGTCTGCTCTCTCCCACTCCGGGAAGAAGACCCTCATTGAGGATGAGTGCCCGTGTCCTGGCAGGAGCACAAGGATGGGCCTGCAGGGAAGAACAGAGTGGCAAATGGAAAAGTGGTCTCAGGTGGATGAGACGCCAGTGATGGGCAGGCTGCAGAGGGGAGAGGGCAGGGCTGCTCTCACTCTCTCATGCATGGACCATGGAGGGATGGAGGAGTGAGAAGGACAAAGGAGGGATGTCTTTGGAAAGAACAAAAATTAAAGCTCTGTTAATAGCAAATCAGGAAGTTTCCTCAAGAGAGGTCAAACCAGTTTGTCCAAGACACGGAGGCTGGAGCACGGGAATGTGATGTCCTGCTGCCAAACCCATGTCCCTGTTGGGGGACACCAGAACTGTCACTGCAGCAACCAAACCAGAGCCAAGAGCTGAGGGAGGGGAACCCAATTCCCCCTTATCCCCTAGGAGTGCACCTGCACATCACCCCACCCCCCGAGGACACAGGCGGGGAGTGAAAGCAGCTGGGTCCTCGGGTTCTACAAAATCCCCTGAAAGTGGACCTCTAAGGTCATCAAGTCCAACCATTAACCCACAAGTGTCCTTGGCTGGCCGTGCTCCTGGCAAGGACACCCCAGAGACCTTGAGTGAAAGTGAAAGCATGGACAAGGGACACGTATGCATGGTGGGCTGAGAGCTGCTCCTGGCTCAGAGCCATGGCCCATCTCTGCTGGTATCCATCCCTGGATGGGATCAAGGGGAGCTGCTCTGCAGGAATGCAAGGCGAGGGCCAAGCCAGGGGAATGCTTTCCACATTATATTCCCTCCGTTTCCGGCAATTTGCTGCCTCGGGACTTCCTGAGCCAGGGGTTGTATCCGTATCTTTCTGTCTGACAGTGCTTGATGGGCTTGTGGAGGTGGGCTGGTCACATGTGTGGCGTTTCCTTGGGGAAAAAAAGAGTTCAGAAGGAGGTGCAGGCAGAGGAACAGGCGCTTTGGGGCAGCTGTGGTGCATCCCAGGGCTGCTTTGTGCTTTAAATATAATAAATGATTGGGATAGAGTGATGTAAAATCCCCCTCCTCCTCCTCCTCCTCCTCCTTCCCTCTGCCGGGTGTCACATGAAGGGCTGAGCAGGATTCAGCCCTGGGGCCAGTGGGGTTTCCACATGAGCCTGCAACACAAAACATCTGGAGAACATCAGTCATAAAGAGACAGGAATGCTCCAAACTGGGAACGGGTCCAGGCTGTCCCCTGCAGGCTCAGACAGTCACACACACACTCACTGTCTCACCCCAGAGCCCTGCCAGACCTTTGGCTGGGTTGTTGCTGTGGGTACATCCTGTCCAGGAGTGCTTGGGGTTTGCAAGTGGGATCCATCCCAAGCAGATTTTTGGGGCACACTTGGTCACAGGCCTTTTCAGGAGTTGACAGCTCCTGTGATCTGCCACCGGAGTCAGCAGTTTCAGGGATTTTATACTCCCCTGAGCAGCTGTGATGGGAATAGAAGGCAATTCCCACCTCACCAAGAGGAGCCATCTCCTTCTAACACATGGATTTAGTCGTAGGGTGGATGGACCAATTCTGGGTGGAACAAAATTTTGGTTTTGAGAGACATTTGCCTTTGTTTTTTTTTTTTTTTTTTGTGGAGATAGAGATCTTGGATTCAAGAGCAGAGAGCCCAGAGCATCTTTATCAAACATTGTCCCTTCCTCAGATCCTTGTGATGGCTATGTTTGGGACCACATTTGATCAGCTGGGATTGACTTAAAATTAGGCTGGGAAAAACCTTGCAGGAACATCCGTAGGAAGAGGGGCTTCAGGGTAAAGCCAGGGACAACTCTTGCACAGGGGACAATTTTCCAGCAGGTGAAAATTGGAGGAGATAGATTTGTAGAATCACAGAACCAGTTGGGTTGGGAAAGCCCTCTGAGACCATTGAGTCCAACTGTTCCCCCAGCAGTGGCAGGGCCACCACTAACCTCTGTCCCCAAGTGCCACATCCACATGGTTTTTGTGCGTGGAGGTGGTGGGGTGCTACTTAGCTTGTTGGCATTGGAAATAAGGCAGGAGATGGGTGGGAAGGGATGCAGGATGTCCCCTGTCCCATGGCAGGTTGATAGGAAGTTGGGGTGCTGCCATGTTCAAGACATGGGCAGACAGTGATGGGACAAAGGGGAATGGTTTTAAACTAAAATAGGAGAGACTTAGTTCAGATTTTAGGAAGAAATTCTTGGTTGGGAGGGTGGGCAGGCCCTGGCACAGGCTGGGCAGAGAAGCTGTGGCTGCGCTTGGATCCCTGGGAGTGTCCAAGGCCAGGTTGGATGGGGCTTGGAGCAACCTGGGCTGATGGGAAGGAGTTGGAACTGGATGGTTTTTAAAGTCCCTTCCAACCCAAAGCATTTCATGATTCTGTAATTTGAGAGGACTCAAATGGGAGTTCGTGTGATGGACAACATCAGGGTGTGAAGAGCCACCACTGCAACATCCAGCAGATGTGATGACCAGAGCTCTTTTAATGACTTAACACTTTTGGAGCTGAGGACACCAAACTTGGAACCCAACACACTCCTCTGGTGACCCTCCTGCCTCAGGCAGCGCACAGGGAGCAATTGTGTGCCATTTGTATAATTTCTATCTAAATTTAAAACCAAACCAGGATAAATAAATCCCATGGGGCCTCTGCAGCCCTGTTCTCTTGGCTACCACTGGCCTCAGGCTGAAGGGGCTGGTTAACCTGCTTCTTCCACATCTGAAAAAATCCATGGAAAGTGATATCCAACACCTGCTCTCGTTGTGCACTGAGGAGAGGCAGAAGATGAGGCAACTGCTCTGAAGCTGTCTTTAAGCTGGGAGGGAGGAAAGTCCCCACCCTGAGCACCAAACATGGGCTCACCTTCTGCAAGTCCAGGCAGAGCCTGCACTCCTGGGACCATCCCACAGGGATGTAAACACAGGGAGCTGGCCAAGGCTTCCCTGGAGCTGGCTGGGAGAGCGAGGAGAAGAGCTGAGCGCATCAGCCGTCACACAGAAGGGCTCTTCTCGAATCCTTCCTTCCTCCTGAGGTTTTTTTTGGCCGAGGTCTTGGCCTTTCTCAAAGCTTTGCAGTTCTGAGAACTTGCTGAGTCAGCAAATCCTGCCCACGGGTCATTTACAGACTCACAGAATATTCCGAGTTGGAAGAGACCCACAGTGATCTTCAAGTCCAACCCTTAAATGTAAGGCCCATCCAGAGACTGAGCTCACAACCTTGGCATTATTAGCACCAGGCTCTAAGCCCTTGAGCTGATCTCAGTCTAATTTTTTTTTTTTTCCCTCTTTCTGAACCTCCACACTGGACACAGACACCAAACACGTGGAAAACTTGGTGCTGTGCTGGCAACAGGATGATGAGACACCCACTCCAACCATCTGAGCTGGTCTGTCTTTGCCCCCTAATGAGGGCTGTTAGCCCCCCCATACCAACACCACCCCCTGCACCAAACTGAGGTGAGAAGGAACTTCCTAAAGCACCTGCAGACAACAACTGTGGTGCTCCTGCAAAGCTTCTCCAGGGCAGATGTTATTTTGGGAAGTTGGCATCGGTGTCACAGAGGGACTCAGATGTTCCCATGGCTGAGCAGGTGGGAAGTGACAGTGCAGGGTTTGCAATCTGAGCCTGGGCAGAGTAACCCAGATATCTTGTCAACCTGTGGGAAACGATCCCAGGAGAACTCCCAAGCCTCTAACAGGAGAAGGTTAGCTCCTTATGGAACTTAAATGAGGTAAAAGAGGCTATGGGTGAGGAGGAGGGAGAGGTGGGGTCCTCCACTGGAGCTGTAATTAAAGTGGTTCTCCAGGGAGGGAGTAGATGAGGAGGTTGGCGTCCCTCGCTCTGCACAAGGTGGGCAAGAAAGTGAGAGAAGATGCAAGATCCTAGCTTCACCCCAAAATCCTCCAGTGATCTCAGAGCAAAACCATCCAGGAGCCCTCTGGCCCAGCTGGATCACTTGGCCTCAGTTTCCCCAGGTGTTAGATTTGGATGGAAATCCTCGAGGGTGGTTTCCTGCTCCTGGGTTGGCTCGGGGCTCCAGTGGCAGGGGGGTGGGCTGGTGCTCACGGTGTGTTCTCCACTCTGCTATGAAATCCTCCTCAGACACCTCTCCACCGGGAGAAATCCCAGGCCAGAAGCACCTTCCAGAATGGAAGGCATTCCAAGAAAGGGCTTCACCTTTCCTTCCGCTCTGGTGGAAGGTCTTGGAAGGCAGGTGTGGCATCGGGTCTTTGCCCATAAACCCTCCTTGTGTTTACACTCTGGATAAATGGGAAGATGGGAAGAACCAGGACTCAGCAATTGGAGTAATTTTGGGGCACAGGAGAAGCTGCCACACCCGTGACTGTCCCTGCCTGTCACCAGGCTCACTGGGGAGGTGATGCCTCACCAGGTCTCCCCTTCCTGGGCAGTGCTGGGGGCAGCCCAGTGTGCTGGTTTAAACTGGCAGGAGAAATGAATCCAACTCGGAATGGGATTGCAAGTCAGAATAACAATTTAATAAAAAGGTCACAAAATCCACTGAGACAGAAGGAAAATCCGTTTGTGTCACAAAAGCAGCTGTGCAGCCCAGCCCAGGGGGGCACGAGCAGGATGGAGCTCACCAGCCCCTGTGCTGAGCACCACGGGGGGCACCTGAGTGCAGAGTAAGAAGAAAGGAAGGAACCTGCTGGTGACAATGCTGGGGGCAGTCTGGGGGCAGTGCCAGTCCTGGTGAGGCTCTGCTCCTCCTCTGGGTCTGACCAGAGATCCCAGTCCCAAAACCCCAACTTCTCTGTGCTTGGGCTCAGATGGGAACGCCCAGTCCCTCCCCCAGGGTGGGCAGTTTCCCAAGGGGTGATTTACTCTGGNATGGGCCATGGTGGGCAGGTCATGACAAAAATGACACAGAGGGTTTAGAACACACACCCAACAGTGACAAACTGGACCTGGACACCACAACCAGGACACCCAGATAAGCTGCTGCCTCTTTGGTGCTCGATCCTGCCCCAGAAGTGTTTATTCCTGAGCCTCGTGATGTGCTGGAAGTGAACTAATCCTCTTCTGACAGCTGGGGAAACGGAGGCACCACCCACTGGGGTGACCTGCTCTGCCTGGGGACACCCCCCCTTTGTGGTGTTGTCCTTCTCAGGGCACTGAGTGATGCCTTTCCATGTTTCTCTTGGGAATAGAGAGGGAAAGATCAGCAGCTCCCATGGGAAATGTGTGGAACACCATCACACGAGGAGGACAGAGTGGGAAGCTCTGGAAAACACTGCAGCTCCCCAAAAATTGGAGGACTCAAGGTCAGAGCTTTGGCTCGGGCTGGAGAGGATTATTACCTCTGCAGAGCAGGGTTGGGAGACCTGCAGCTCAACACTAAGTTGTCCTGAGGCCTTGGGAGAGGCCGGTGCCACCCGTTTGACCCCAAAATCTTGGGAGGTGTCCTCACATTTTTGAGGCTGGTGTTGGGCAGTGTCTTGGTGAGGAGCCTGGCCTGAGCCTGGGCGCTGCAGCAGAGCCACCCTCCTTGGGGGGCTCCAAAAGATGCTCTTCACTGTCTGTCCCACCAGCCTCAGGCAGAGCCAGGAGAGCTCATGGTGCCCTTCCAGCCACTGGCTTTTCCATGGGGCAGCAGGAACTTTTGAGAGGAGCATCTTTGGGACTATTTACAATCTTTGGAGAAAGCTGGTCCATCAGAGGAGGTTCCTGACTCCATTCACGTAGCTAGTGCCCTGTTTTGTGCATGGGTGAGGAGCACTTGACCTGGGCAATGCTTCCTATGCCTCTGGCTGGATGCCTTTCCCATAAAACAGGGGCAGATCGCATCCAGCTGGCAAGCTGGTAGGGAGCTTTGACTCAGCTGGACTTGGCTCCAGCTCTGAAACTTCAGCCCAGGCCCTGGTGAAAACCTACCCTTCACGCTGGAGGAATTTGCTGGATGAACCTCAGGTCTTGCTGGGTCTTTTTATAACTCTGTCTGGGTGGAGAATGCTGAGCCACCATGTGGAAATTCCCACTGGAGAGAAAAAAGGGGGTCTGGATGCTCAGCTGGATGACCCATGTGAGGGTGGCAGGTGACACTAAGGTGGAGACCCCTCTGAAGGCATCACAGGGTGGGAGACCAGCAGTGCTTTTGCTACCACCTACCCCTTCCCATGGAAGGGAATCTTCCTAAGGGCCACCAGCTCCATCCCGTGCCTGTGCCAGGCTGGAGGCCCCTGGCATGGCTGCAAGGAGGGAGGGAGGGAGCAGAGGGATGGAATTTGGGGGATCTGTTTCCACCCCTGCCCTTGGTGCAGCACGAAGCCCTGGACACCCCCAGGTGTTATGCAACTGCTTGGCATCAAAGCAATGTCAGCAGAGCCTTTAATGAGCAGTGGAGAAGTGTTTCAGGGGTGCTGGGGGTGGATTCTGTGCCACTGGGTGTCCCCCCTGCCCCAGGGCTGGGATACATCCCGGGAAAGGTGAGGTATCCCTGTGCCCCTCTGGCACCTGGTACAGATGGCCCAAACAAAGTGTTCCCATTTGGGTGGGGCACTTTGAGGAGCTTTATTCCTTTTTTCCCCCCCCCAGCCTCTGAGGTTTGTCTCAGAGATTCCCAGGACCAGCAGCAGGTGGATTTTTGTGGATAACACTAAACTGGGGAGCAGGACATCCATTCAGCAGGATGGAGAATGAGGCCAAGAGGACCCTCCTGAAGTCCAGCAGAGGCAAATGTCACACCTGCAGAGCAGGAAAAGGGATCACTGTAGGACCAGGTCTGGAGTCTATGTCCCAGTTTGGGCTCCCCAGCCCAAGAGGGACCTTGGTGTACTGGGACCAGCAGATCCATCAGGCTGGCTGGGATGTCCTCAGCATAGCTGGGTCTGTCTTGGTGGGAGGGAAGGGGAAAGCCAGAGGTGACCACAGCTGGGAGAAGAGGCCACCATTGCTGCCAGTACTCACGGCAAGGAAACAGGAGTAAATTCTATGTATTTGCATACTGGGGTCTATTTGCATACTGAGATAATGAATTCTTCCTGGTGTCCTGATTGCTTTGCTCAAACCCATGAGGAAATGAAGATTTTCTTCCCCACTTAAAGCAAAACACTTGCCTCACTGGGAAGAATTCAGTCCCAGGGGAGTGAAGACACGGGATCCCAGGGGAACATTGAGGATCGCCCCCTCTGTGTCCTCAGCAGGGTGATGGACGCCCATGACAAGCACACACAGCCTCAAGTCTCACCACACTTATAACTGTGACCTTATTTTGAGATAACTAATCATGTTTTATTCCCCAGCCAGTCCTTGTTCAAAGCTCATCTCCTTCTGCAGCTCAGCTTCCTCATGAGGGGGAATATTCCTTCGAGCTGTGGCTCACACAGGATATTTCTGGCATAATTGGGGTTTTGCTTTGGCATTTGTCACTGCTAATCATTCGCCTTGAAAATTCCCTGGAAGTGTCCCGAGGGGGTGGAGGGACTGAGATGCTGGGCTGCCTCCATCTCCTCAGCTGAGCAGGCTCCAACTTTCTGCTGGAATTTATGACCCCGTGGAGAGCCCCGAGGGTCATTGCTCTGGTCAAACCATCAGATGGTGGGTGCAGGAAAACCATGGAGGTCCCAGGGGGTCTCTGGTGATGTGGCTCTGACCATCTCGTGGTCAGAAAATCCCAACCCCTGGTTTCTGAAGGGGCTGATCCCCTGAAAACCCCAATCCCTGGTCACTGAAGGGGCTGCCTTTGCTTGGGATGCCAAGCAGAGCTGAGGGATGGGCATCTCCAGCTTGTGATTCGTTCCGGAGCGATTTGGAACAGGTATTTTTGGTGGCCCTTGGTTGTGATGGGATCCCTTGAACAGCTGTTTCCCCAAGCTGGATCCGATGATTCCCAGTGTCTGGCGGGTGGCCCGGGACATTGTCATCCTCTAGTGGCTGCATCCAGAAGCACAGGAGTGCTGGTGTGGAGGAAAAGTCTCTGGAGCCACGAGCACCTTGAAGGGCAAGCAGCTCTGTCATGGGTTTCTGTAGTTGAATTTTAGTAGAAGGGGGGGCTTCCAGGATGGTTTCTGGTAGAAGCTGCCAGAAGCTTCTCCTGTCCTGTGGAGTTAATTAAAAATTACAGTTACACCTCTGTGATACACATTCAAGAATTGGAATGTTTGCACAGTTGAAAATTCCACTCATGACAACGCAGACAGAGAGAAGCCAAGGTCGAAGCAGGAGGAGGAGAAGGAGGGAGCTCACGCTGGAGCAGGGGGGGAAGGACTGAAAGCTGTGCCCCCCCTACAGCCCCTGGAGATCCCTCGGGGGGCACAGACCCCCCTGCAGCCCCTGGAGATCCCTCGGGGGGCACAGACCCCCCTGCAGCCCCTGGAGATCCCTCGGGGGGCACAGACCCCCCTGCAGCCCCTGGAGGAGCAGGTGGAGCAATGGCAGCAACAACACCCCACTGCAAACCTCCCATTCCCTGCTCCCTGGAACTGCTGGGGGGAGGGAGGGGTGGGAGGAGAGGGGTGTTCTGGGCACTGATTGATTTCTGACTTTTTAGTTTTAGTGCTTTTAGTTTTAGTTCTTCTCTTGTTAGTAATAAATGTCAGTATTTAGCCCCTCTGAGTTTGCTTTGCCATTATCTCTCAGCTGTTTTTGGCCTTTTCTGCTTTTCCCTTTCCCTCTGGGACAGGGGGGCCTGGAGGTTTGGGTGGATATTGGGTGAAAACCACCACAAGCTCTTGCCTGGGGAACCATGGGGTTGGGAGGATGTCCATGGGTGTTCCCTGTCCCTCTTCCTCTACCCTCAGCAAAGGTCAAGGGCAGCTTTTCTTACTGGGAAAGGGCTCTGTGTGCTTTGGAAACCTCTGCTTTGTCAGTGCCACCAAGCTCCTCCCTGGGCCTCAAGTCTTTGGTCTGCCCCTTCAAGGAGGGGTGGATTTGGGGGCAACTTAACTCCAGCCATCCAGCCAAATTCCTGGGGGCTGTCTGGAATGAGGAACTGTGTTAGATGCAAATGTGAGATCCAGTCTTTGGGGAAGGTGTGCCATTTGTAGGTTGTGGTTTCAGCACCTCCCACCCTTAATTCAGCCCCATCTTCAAGGAGTTCTTGACTTGAACCTGCTGCTTGGACATGCACCTGTGTGGAGGTTGTGCAGTGCTGGGGAGGACAGAAAAGACCCTTGATTCCTCTCTAGTGAGGGATATGGGACCAGGAGGAGCTCCCAGGATGGCTTGTGTGGGAGATGGGGAGGTAAAAGGGATGACTTTACCATCCTGGTGTACCTCACAGAATCACAGAATACCCAAGGGACTCACAAGGATCGTTGAGTCCAGATCCTGGTCCCCAAATAGGACAACTCCAAAAATCCCACCATGTCCCTGACAGCGTCGTTCAAACACTTCTTGAACTCTGGCAGGTTGCTGCTGTGACCACTTCCCTGGGGAAGCATCTCTGGAGAGTCATGTCTGGGGTGGCTTTTGGGATTCATCAGTCGAGCCACTCTCTGCAGAGAACACCAACTCAGTGCAGTGAGGGGAAGGAGAGTGGCAGGAGCAAGGGGAGAGGAGAGGGATAACCACAGAAGGGAGCTCTAAAACAAATTAATAAAGACATATATTTTTAAAAAGATCCAAAATGAGGTCAGGCCCTGAGCCAGATCTCAAAATCCTGGTGGGAACATGAGCGTCACAGGCCCTGGGACGTGGCTGGCACAGGATATTTGCTGGAACCCTGAGAGCCCTGTTCCCCCTTCCTTCCTTCCTCTCCCAGACATGGTCCCTTCTCTCCACAGGATTTCCTGCAGTGATGGATGCAGCTGTCCCAGCTACAGACCTCCCCTCTGCTCCACCTCTGGTGGAGGGGGATATGGGATTTGAGGGAAGAAGGGACGCCCATGGAATTCTAGAGTGGTTTGGGTTGGATAGGACCTTATGGATCATCTAATTCCAACCCCCTGCCATGGGCAGGGATGTTTCCCACTACACCAGGTTTATTCAAGTCCCTCCCAACCTGGCCTTGCACGGATATGTTGCCAAATATCCTTCAGATGTGCCTTTTTGGGATGGTGATCCTACCTCTGTATCACCCCCCTGTCCAAGAGTCAAAGGTTTGAAATCTCACTCAATTCCTGAAGTTCGGTGTAAACCTGAAATACAGCTTGAAAATGGAGTGGAAATCCATCACTTTGCACAATAAACTGCATTTTTGTTGCACTGCATCTCACACAAGGTGATCCCATGTGGCGGTTTTCACCCAGCATCCACCCAACCCTCCAGGCCACCCTGTCCCAGAGGGAACAGGCGAAAAACAGCTGAGAGAGAGAATGGCAAAGCAAACTCAGAGGGGCTAAATACTGACATTTATTACTGACAAGAGAAGAACTAAAACTAAAGGCACTAAAACTAAAATGTAAGAAATAATTCAGTCCCCAGAACACCCCTGTCCTCCCACTCCCCCCAGCAGTTCCAGGGAGCAGGGAATGGGAGGTTTGCAGGTGGGTGTTGTTGCTGCCATTGCTCTTGTCCTGGGGGTCACTCCATGGGGGGCAGTCGGGTCTCTGCCCCCCGATGGGCTCCGTGGGCTGCAGGGGGACAACCTGCTCCCCCACGGTCCTGCCCACGGGCTGCAGGGGGGCCACAGCTCTGAGTCCTTCCCCTGCTCCCCTGGGCTCCCTCCTTCTCCTCCTCCTGCTCCCACCTTGGGCTCTGTGTTGTTCTCCCATGGCTGCAATTCCCAACTGCCCCACACTCCTCAATTCTTCCCTCTGGGATCCCAGAGCTGCCACTGGGATCCTTCATTGGCTCCACTGTGGCCACCAGCAGGAGGTCCCTCCTGGCCCTGGCTGTCCTTGGCTCCACAGCACAGGGGGAGCTTCTGGCAGCTTCCAACAGTGACCACCCTGGAAGCCCCCCCTGCTACTAAAATTCAGCCACAGAGACCCGTGACACACGGGAGCCCCGGCTCTGCCCCGAGCGACTCCACAGCTCTGCAGGGACCTTCCCACCCGAATTTGGTGGCTGAGCTGGCTGGACACCCCCAGGTCGTTTGGGATGTGCATCCTGGTGAGGCTTTTGGTGGTTATTTCAGGGCATTGTGGGTCATGGTCCTGCTTTTCCCAAGGCAAAGAGAGCTGCTCCCTGCCTTCGTGCCTTTGGAGGAAGCTGCTGATGCAGAGCTTTGCTTGTGAAATTAATTTGGTTGCACTGTGCCCTTGTTACACCTCCAAAAATCCATTTATATTTTTTTCCCACCAGGAAAAAACCTGTTTTCTGCTGTAGGTGCTTCTTCTGTGGTCCAAGCACTGAAAGGCCATGAGTTATTTCCCTGTGGTTCCAGGTGGAGCTCACCCGAGGAGAAAGCCTCACCTCTGGTTGATGTCCCTGGTGCCCCAGGAGCTGCTCATGGTCTCGAGAACACAAAAGGGCTCCTGTAGGAACCAGAAATGGATTAGTTTGCACCCCTACCCCTTCTCCCAGCAAGATGACAACCAGTGGCACCATTTCTGATGCCCAAGGAGAATGGGCTGAGAGGACCTTCCCTAACTGAGGTTGTGCTTGTAGGGGTTTATCTGCGCATGTGTCTGAGTGGGAAATGGGATTCTCTGGTTTTTTTGTCCCCATTTTGATCATCCATCCATCCATCCATCCATCCATCCATCCATCCACCCATCCATCCATCCATCCCTCCATCCATCCATCCCTCCATCCATCCATCCATCCATCCCTCCATCCATCCATCCATCCATCCATCCATCCATCCATCCATCCATCCATCCATCCATCCTTTCTGGTGCCCCCAGGGCAGCTCAACTTCAGTGACTGGTGAGGTGCTGCCTGTCTAAAGGGAGAGCTGGGATCTCTCATTAACATGCTCCTTATTTTTTTCCTAGACTTTGCCTTTAATTACTGATAACTCTGCCAGACTCTTTCCTTTTTTTCTTCTCCAGGCTGGCTGGCTGCCTCCAGGCTGAAATGTTTTTGGAAGATGTCAGCTAAAATAGTTCAGCGTTTTGCAAGAATTAGATTAGGAGGAAAAAAACCCAAACATTTTATCCCCGTTGGGTGGGAAGTTTCCAGCTGTTTTCTGTAGCCATTTTGTCCCTCATGCATTAGAGGGGGCCCTGAAGGCCACAGAGGGGGGGAAGATCCTTGAGTTCGCTAAACCAACAGTGCTTGCCAAGGATAGGTCTGTCCTTGAGCAGATCCCATCCTACTCTGGCAGCAGCCCCTCTCTGTTGGCCCTGAGCTTGCTGTGACCTCCTCCTGACACAGCAAAGCTGCTCCTTCCTGTGATGTCCCACCAGGGAAAAGGGAGAAGGGGCTGCTGGATGATGTCCTGAAGCTTCTTACATCTTCCTGAAATCCCAGAGAAGTTTGCATTGTGTGCATTCTGAGGACCCAGCACTCCCTCCCTCCCCAAGGTTCAGCTCAGTGGAGGTGAAATTGCTCTTTGGGGCAAGGCCATGGAACACCTGGGACATCCCCGTGGGGCTGGTGGATTTAGCAGAGGACCTTCAGGATGCTGGAGGTCATCTGGTATAGAAGGTGGGATACCTCAATCCAACACTTTTGGCCCACTACCCAATTCAGCCAAGCCCTGACGTCCTAATCCATGTCCTGCAGTGCCAGGATGGGACTGTGCTGCCATGCCAGGAGGAGTTCAGAGTGTGTGACTCTCCCTGGAGCATCTGGGTCTGCGTTTTGCCTCCTTGTTTTACTCCACAAACACATCTTGTTTCTCAGGGTGGTGGATGAGAGGCTGGACATGCCCTGGCCATGGACACTCAAAGCTCAGACCACCACCCCAATGCCCTGGGCTGGTCCCACAGTGTGGGCAGCAGGACAGGGGGGGATTGTGCCCCTCTGCCCCCTCGGGTGAGACCCCCCTGCAGAGCTGCCCCAGCCCTGGGAACAACAGCACAAGGAGCTGGAGCTGCTGGAGAGGCCAGAGGAGGCCCCGGAGATGCTGCAGGGCTGGAGCCCCTCTGCTCTGGAGCCAGGCTGGGAGAGCTGGGGGGGTCACCTGGAGAGGAGAAGGGTCCAGGGACACCTGAGAGCCCCTTGCAGGGCCTGAAGGGGCTCCAGGAGAGCTGGAGAGGGACTGGGGACAAGGCATGGAGGGACAGGACACAGGGAATGGCTTCCCAGTGCCAGAGGGCAGGGATGGATGGGATATTGGGAGTGAATTCCTCCCTTTGAGGGTGGGCAAACCCTGGCACAGGTTGGGCAGAGGTGCCTGCCCCTGGATCCCTGGAAGTGTCCAAGGCCAGGCTGGATGGAGCTCGGATCTGGTGGAAGGTGTCCCTGCCCATGGCAGGGGGACAGAAGAAGATGGTCTGTAAAGGTCGTTTCAACACAACCCAGGACACGTTTCTCTGATTCTATGAACTCACCACACTCTGGTCCCTGCAGGGTGCTGGGGATTGCACAGGGACTCTGGAGGACAAGACAGTGCTGTGGCCACCCCTGTGGTGTCCTCTGTCACAAGACATCTCCTGTGACACTTTTGGGTTGTCCCCCAGTGCCTGTTCCTGTGCCCTCCATCCCGAGGGGCTCGTGCTCTGCAGGGTGTGCACCCAGCTGTGCAAATAACCCAGTCCCACCTTCAGCTGAAAAATCAAAGGGAACTTCGGGGCTGAGTCAAGCAAAGCAAATACAGAGAACAACCTCCTCCACTGCAAACACGGACTGGAAAATCACAAAAAAAAAAAAAAAAAAGGAAATCTGACCCAAACCAAAAGAGTTGTTTTGCTTTTGTTTCTAGCCCTAACTCTGTTTTGATTTAGTGCTGCTGGTGTGAACGAGCTGTGGCGGATGTTGACTTTTTTTTCATCTATTGTGTATGTTTTCTTCTTTTATTTTCATCTGAGCAGAGTGATTTGCCAAATTCACGAGTTCTTCTGGCCACTCAAATCCACTTTTTTTCTTTTTTTTAAGGCAGTGGGAGCCAGGCCCCCTTAGAGGAGGGTGCAGAGCCTCACGTAGGACACTGGTGCAGGCACAGACTTGCAGTGTTCCCTTAGCTCTTGGCCTGCAGATGCTGCTCTGGAAGGGTGTGCATGTCCCTTTGATCCTCTGTCCTGTCAGTCACCCCCTCGCAGATGGTGACCTCAGCTTCTCCATGGTCCAGGCATCCCTGCATCCCACTGCTGGCACTGCCAGGCTTTGGGATTCTTGGTCTTGATTCAACCCATTTTGGTCCCCCATGAGGTGACACATCATGGGGCCCGAGGAGTGACCTCCCCCTCCTCTTCAGATGACCCCAATGAAAGAGGACTTGAGACAAGGTGGAAAAGGTGGAACAGGGTGTCTTTCAGTGGCATTTCTCTAGTGCAGGATAATAAATACACCTGGGCCTTGCTAGTGTGCAATAAGGTCTGGGACATACCGTGGTCATTGCAGTTTGGCAGCTGACCCGGAGGAAGGAGAGAAGAGGATGTGGCAAGAGGAGTGAACTCCTGAAGCCTCGGCCATGGCATCTGGCCTGGCTTTCATTAGGCTGGGCCTTCCTTTGGCAAGAGGAACAAGAGCTTTGAGACAGACTTGACTGACTCAGACTTGGCTGAGATGTGGATCTTGGCTTTTTTTTGAATTGATTGTGAGGTTCACAGAACCACAGAATCATTCCGGTTGGAAAAGCCCTCTAAGGTCCAGCCATTCCCCCAGCACTGCCAAGGCCACCACTAACCCACGTCCCCAAGTGCCACATCCACATGGCTTCTAAATCCCTCCAGGGATGGGGACTCCACCACTGCCCTGGGAAGCTGTGCCAGGGATGGACAATGCCACGAAGAAATTCCTCCTCCCATCCATCCCAACTGTCTCCTGCAACACCCTGACTCTGTTTCCTCTTGCCCTGTCACTTGTCCCCTGGGACAGGAGACCAAACTCTGCTGAACCCTCTGGCAGAAGTTCACACCCAGATGTGGGTCCTGCTCTAGCTCAGCCTGAGGAATTTGTGCCTCTCTTTCTCGCCACCAGGTCACACCACAGGCTCATGACCTATGACAGGCTCAGGTTTTTACTTGCAGGGAGTGGAGGGAGAAGGAGAAGTCCTGTTGCTGGTGGCCTCCTTCTTCCTCCAGCCTTTCTGTCCTTGGGCTGCCCAGTGATGTTCCAGGCTTAAGAGGAGAAGGAAAATGATGGGAAATATGGAAAAGGTGTGGAAACATAGAATCACAGAATGGTTGGGATTGGGTGGGACCTTAAAGACCACCCAGTGCCCCCCCCTGCCATGGGCAGGGACACCTTCCACTAGGTCAGGTTGCTCCAACCTGGCCTGGGACACTCCCAGGGATGGAGCAGCCACAGCTCCTCTGCCCACCCTGTGCCTGGACCCCCCACCCTTACACAGCCAACAACTTCCTCCCAATATCTCACCTGAATCTCCCCTTTTTTAGTTTAAAGCTGTTTCCCTTGTTCTGTCACTACCTGCCTATACAGAAAGTCACTCTCCTTCTTCTTCTTAAACCCATTTTAGGCAGTGAAAGGTCTCCCTGGAGCTTTCTCTCCTCCAGCCCAAACAACCCCAAGGAGGACAGCAGAGGGGCTGTGGCTGATGTGAAACAATCGCATGGAAAAGCAGAAACCAAAACGAAACCACGTCTGCAGAGGACCTTACAGCACACCCACCTTCCTGCCAGCCAGAAACACGAGGTGAGGGGCAGGGAGGGGGGGGGACAAAGGCACTGGTTTGCTGGAAATAGCTCTGGCAGGGAGGGAAACTGAGGCACGACGGATTTGCTGACTTGCTGCGTGGCTTCAGTGGGTGTTGCAAAGTCCTGCTTGGCCAGGGTGGTTCCCAGGGGAAGCTCCTTCCCAGGCTTTGCTGCAGGGTTGGCAGGAACCCACAGGGAGTTAAATACACCCCATGTGCTCCAGCAAGAGCAGGGGAAGGAGTTCCCCAGCCTGGGGAGGAGCAGCACAAGGGAGGCATCGCATGAGTTGCCTCTCCGGGGTCTCTCTTTGGGAAGACCACCAAAAGTTTGGGGCAGCAGGAGCAGGGAGCACTTCTCCTGCAGGAGAAAACCACCCAGAGGCATGGTTGGGGTTTGTGTGCCATGAAACCTGATGGAGGTGTGCCCTCAGAGCCCAAGTGTGTCTGGGCTCTTGTTCCACGCTGCCGGGTCAACAGGATGTTGATATAATTAGCTTTCCTGTCACCAACCCTACAGTGGCTGTGCAGTGGAAAAAACCCTCTTGGCAGTGCTGGGCCCTTGTGTTTTGGAAAGATCCAGTGTCTGCTTTCAGCTCCCTCGTCCCTGCTCCTTCCAAGCTGCAGGTGGGACAGCCCAGAGGTCTCCTGCTTTTGCTTCTCCAACGCTTTGCTTTTCTCCCCATCCCTGTTTGAACGCAGGAACGGGGGAGGAAAGGCACTTGGGGCTTGGCACAGGGGTAAAAGTTGGCTTGGAGGATGATTTCTGAGAGGGTGGGTTTGGGCTGGACTGGGCTCCTTTATGGGAGCCCAACATTCAATGCCATGTGAGGAGCTGCCTCCAGTCTTTGCTGCTGCTGGAGGGAAAGTGGATTCTTGTGGGCCAGAGGAGACCCACAGTCCCATTGCCAAGGATTTATGTGGGGATGCAGGGATGGTGGGAGTCAGGGGCCCTGCAAATGCTCCTAATCTGGGAAACTGAGTGTCCTAAAAGAAAGTCTGAGCTTTGAATCTTTCCCCCATGGAGGTAAAACACCCCGAACTGTTGGTGTGATGACTACTACAGATGGAACCATAATTATTAAAATATGTATCAAACCAGCAACACAAAACAAAACAAAACATCCTCCCCCCTGTAAACGCTGCATTTTAGGAGGGTGCAACACAGGATGTTTGTAAAACCTCAACTCTTCCCCAGCTCCCTGAGGTGGGAAAGGCAATGAACCCCCCCTGACATCCATATCTATACATTCTATAGTTTTCCAGGGGAAGGAAGACAGGTCTGTCCAAATATTCCTGGTTGCCTGAAGCCTGGAGGCAGTGGGAAGAGCCCCGTGCTGGGAAGGTTGGCAGAGGTGTGGGTCCATGCCCACAGCTTCCCATTTATGTCCTTGGCTTGTGGCTAGACTGGGGTGGGAAAGGGACAAAACCAAGCAGGATGAAAGCTCCTGGCTGGCCCCAAAACTCCCTCTGGGTCAGAAAGAATTGTCCCAACCCTTGACATGAGACTGAGTGGAGACTGGTTGGGTTTCAGCCCTGCAGGGTTTTATGTTCATAGTACTCCTGTCAGGGCAGGGAGGGGCTGATGTGAGCCAGGATTTCACCTGGATGTGGAGTGAGGAGCTTTAGACCTTGAGCAGGCTCTGGGATCCTCAGTTTCTGTTCAGACATTTGGTTTCAAAGGGCTTACCACCTTCAGACCTGCCCCTTGCATGACCCTACCAGGCTGGGACAAGCACAATGACACGTCTTCCCTGGGTTGGGTTGGGATAAGTTGGTTCTTTCCCAGGCAGTGACACCTTCCCGAGGGGAACCACGGAGCCAAACTGGTACAACCCTCAGCCCAGCTGTGCTGGTTGTCCAGAGGGTCTTGCTGAAGCTCCTACTCTGCCACCTGCCCCATTACTGATGCTGTCGAGTCAGGCTCTGTGTCCTCCACTGCTGCCCTGCTGGTGTGCAGGGTCTGGCCCTTGGTGCAGGCTGTGGGCTGAGGGACTGGAGCAGCCTGTCTGCAAGGGCTGTCCTGGCCCCAGCTCACCCCAGCATCGTGGAAATAACGTGGATTGTGCTGTTGCTCTGCAGGATCCTGCTTCGGGCTCAGCCCAGCCCGTCCTCCAAACATGAGGAGCTGGTTGACCCCGACAACTCGGTGCTCTCCCTCTTTATTTTCCTCCTCGCAGACTCATCCCTCGGGGTCTTCCCGAGCTGGACTCAAAGCAGAAAGTCTTTGCATTGCCAAACGGTGCCACAGTCACGGCTTTGCCCTGGGCTGTTTTCCTGCTCCCTCCCCTGTGGTGGTTTTCACCCGGTGTCCACCCAAACCTCCAGGTCACCCCCTGTCCCAGAGGGAAAGGAGAAAAGGCAAGAAACAGCTGAGAGAGAGAATGGCAAAGCAAACTCAGAGGGGCTAAATACTGAAATTTATTACTGACAAGATAAGGACTAAAACTGAAAGTAAGAAAACTAAAGAGTAAGAAATCAGTCTGAAGAACCCCTTTTTCCTTCCGCTCCTCCCTCTTCCCAGCAGTTCCAGGGAGCAGGGAATGGGGGTTTGCAGTGGGGTGTTGGTTCTGCCATTGCTCTTGTGCTGGGGGTCACCCCATGGGCTGCAGGGGGGTCTGTGCCCCCCGAGGCATCTCCAGGGGCTGCAGGGGGGACACAGCTTTCAGTCCTTCCCCCCCTGCTCCAGCGTGGGCTCCCTCCTTCTCCTCCTCCTGCTCCCACCTTGGGCTCTGTGTTGTTCTCCCATGGCTGCAATTCCCAACTGCCCCACACTCCTCAATTCTTCCCTCTGTGATCCCAGAGCTGCCACTGGGATCCTTCATTGGCTCCACTGTGGCCACCAGCAGGAGGTCCCTCCTGGCCCTGGCTGTCCTTGGCTCCACAGCACAGGGGGAGCTTCTGGCAGCTCCCAACAGAGACCACCCTGGAAGCCCCCCCTTCCACCAAAATTCAGCTGCAGACACCCATGACACTCCCCCTCCCCACCCCTCCCACCCCAGCACAGTCAGACCCGCTGGAGCCACTGGCACGAAAAAGACCTCCAAGATCCAGCAGCCACCCGAGTGGGCTCCCAGCCAGCCCAGACACTCGAGCTGGGCTCAGGAGCTGCAGGGCACAAGCAGCAGCCAAATTTTTTGGAGGTTCAGGCTGGGATGTCCAGGAGGCCACTGGAAGGGGGGGTGTGCACAGAGGCTTTGAAGCACCGCAGCGAGGGACGCAGCCGTGGGCAAACCTGATCTCCCCACTCCTTCATTGCCAGCACAAGATTGTGTCCTTGGGGATCTCCCATCCTTCCTGGAGGTGAAAATCTCCTGGGAAAATACCACCAGCTGCAAGAAGTTCCTGAGCAGCTTCAGGTAAATCCTGGTGTCTCACTGTCATCAACGTGTCCTTCTGACAGCGGGAGAGGTGCTCCTGCTCGCAGGCCAGCTCGGGTAGTAATCTCCTGCTGGCCAAATTCCTTGTGTATTTGGCTATTTATATATATAAAATTACATATAAATATGTATATAAATATGCAGTGGAGGGAGAACCATCTCAGCTCAAAGAGACACCTGTGAAAAAGGGGAGGGAGGTGGAAGGGAGACTGTGACTGTAATAAAGTGCAAAACCTGACCCTACCCTGAGATGGTGGCTTTCACCCTGGATTTGCACCTCAAGCAAGAAGAGCAGGAGGGTCTATGGAGTCCCCTGCAGCAGGAGACCAAATCCAGAGCCTGCCTGCTGTGGAGGCCCTTGATGAAAAGGCAGGACATTGCTGTTGGCCAAGATGCAGGACCAGGAGCAGCTCATACCACAGGGTACTCAATATGACATCGTTTAATTCGTTTTTCTTCCAAATAAAATGAGGGTGTGCTGGTCTGGCGAACACTTGTCCCATCCCACTGGGACCAGTTTGAAGTTCCAAGCTGGGAGGAGTCTTGGCTGGTTAGAAAAAGGGTTTGAGAGCACCTGAGAGCTGAGTTCCTTCTTCCCCAACACTTGAGCTGGGCTGAGCCCACACATCACTATCACTTCAACCTGCTCCTTTCCCCTTCCTGAAGCACAGGAGCCACACAGGTGTTTGGTGCTTGCAGGCAGCCCTGTGCCACCAGGACACCGTGGCAGGCAGGGATCAGGGAGCTGGAAGGCAGGTGGATGGAGAATTCCTTCCCAATGGCCATGGGGTGGGAAGGCAAGATGTGGAGAAAGCAATGAGGTTTCCACAAGCAGGCTGGTGCGGATCAGGTGAGCGTGGTGCTGCCACATGGGTGCTGGTGGGTTACAGAAGTTACCTTGAAGAGCTGTGAGTGCATCATCTCCAGAAGATGCTGATCAAGAAGGAAGCTCCGTGTCTGTGCTGCAGAGTCTTCCTGGGGCTGTTGTAAGATGAACTCAAATGTCCTCAGAAGGGATCAGGTTCCCCCTTCCTTCTCATCCCATCCACTCTCTGTGGAATCCAGAGGCACCAGGTGCTCCCTTGGGCTTCAGGCCAGGTCTGCCCTTCTAGGAATGACTCCACGAGTGTCTGCAGGGTTGAAGAGTAAAGGGTGACTCCGTGCAAGGGGAGCAGCCTCCTGTTGGTGTCCTGCTGATTCTTGAATTACCTCCTCTGGTCAGTGAAGGGCACAACCCATCCTGGCCAGGGGCCAGCTGGGACCAGAGGGTCACAAGCTGGTTTTGCCCTTGCAAAGTGTTTCACTGGTTTTCAAAGACACACGGGGTACCCAGGATTTTTGTTTCATAGAATCATGGAATGGTTTGGGCTGGAAGAACCCTTGAAGACCATCTCATTCCAACCCCCTGCCACGGGCAGGGACATCTTCCACTAAACCAGGTTGCTCCAAGCCTCAGCCAACTTGGCCTTGGACACTTCCAGAGATGTGGAGTCCACCTTACAGCTCAAAAGAGGGCTTGGGTTAGGTGATGGGGAGCTGGGGTTTGGATCTGCCCCTTCCCAGTGCTGATGCCCCTGGAACTTGAATTCACAACTCATCTCAATGCCTTGAAGACTCCTGGGACAGCTCACACTGCCACGGCACTGGCTTTGTGAGTCAGTAAGAGTTTTGTGCTCACTCTGGGTGTCTCCACTGCTGCCTCACACAACCAAGGTCCTCTGAAGGACTGCCCAGCCCAGAGGGCAACCAACCCTGGGCCAAGGTTGTACTTCCTGATAATCTTGGAGGTTTTTTTCCAAATTTAACACTTCCAAGATTCTCCTTTCTTGACCAGCAAAGTGGGGAGATGGGCATAAAGTGTCTCTAAGGGCACCACGTGTCTGAGCAATGTGCTGTTCCAGCCAGACAAGGTCCAGCTCAAATTGGCAGCACTGTCACAGCCCACCATCCTTCCTGCGGGCTCGGAAGCTTCCCATGGATGCTTGCATGGGAACTGACCTTTCCTGAAGCTGAATTTAGAATCAGATTTCAGTGTAAATGCATAAAAAGAAGCTGGCCTTCCTTCCTTGGGTGGGACTCTTCCCCCTGCAGCCAGATGCCTTTGTGTGCTGGCAGGTTTTAATGTCCACAGGAGATGATGATCCCCAGAGCCACCGGGTTGGCATCACAGCAGGACCATCTCCCTGCTGGGCTGCAGGAGAAACTGGCACTCTGGAGCACCAAATGCCAGGATACCCAAGCTCCTTAACTTCCAGCTGACCTTGCCCACTGTTTAGGGGATGTCCACACTTCAGAGGGTGGCAGGAGACTGAGCCTTGGGGGCTGCTCTTCTGGGCTGGGGTGGCACCGCTCACTCCGAGGTCTCAAACGCTGTGTGAGCCCTGGGTTGGGAGGGGGTGATGCTGAAGGGAAACACCCCGGAAACACCGGTTTGATCAGCAGGAGGCATGAACTGGAGTGTTTACAGTATGTGAAAACAAGGTATCTGGGCAGTTCTGAGGGTTTCTGGTGGCCTTTTTGTGGTTTGTGTCACCTCCATGGCTCAGTCAGCTTTGCTGAGGTGTTCCACTCACATGGACAGCTGCAGTCCCCCAGGAACGAGCTCCTTTAGGTGTCCACGTGCAGGTGTCTTCTCCCATCAGAGACATCCTTGGTGCCAGGGCTCTGAAGGCACAAATCAGCCTTAATGGGCACGATGAGCTTCACCTGCAGCCTCCACCCACGGGCCCTGGAGCTCTATTTAAGCTCAGCCTGGGGCAGTTAAGCACTGTTTGGGAGGAGTGGGGGTCTTGGCTTGTGTGTTATCTTCTTTTTTTT
>VXAU01005610.1:780689-792799 GCA_013399695.1 Formicarius rufipectus | reverse complement strand
TTTTTTTTTTTTTGGTTCTCTTGATGTTTCTTGAATGTTTTCCAGTCTTGACTGAAGCAGAAGAACCTCCAGTGCCTCGTGGTCCTTGCTTACTGACCCCAAGCAGCTCTATGCCAGCATTTCCGAGCATGGGTGTGCAGGAACCAGGTGTGGGATTTGGCTCATGGCTTGAAGAGCCTGTGGTCAGAGGTACCAGTGTGCTGGGCTTAGATGTCCCAAGGTAGGTGTGTTGGTGTCTGAGATGTCTGAGAGTATCCCAAGCTTCCAGGGAGTGCTGCCTGGGGCAAAGTCGAACTTCCTGATAATCCTGGAGGTTTTTTTCCAAACTTAACACTTCTAAGATTCTCCTTTCTTGACCAGCAAAGTGGGGAGATGGGCATAAAGTGTCTCTAAGGGCACCACGTGTCTGAGCAATGTGCTGTTCCAGCCAGAGAAGGTCCAGTTCAAATTTTAGACTGGTCCTGGTGGGATGAGGTGGTGGGTGGCAGAGGAGCATCCTCCAGACCAGCACATCCTCAATATTTCTTGATTCTCCCAGTTGTTGCCCGTCACTGTGTTGCTGTTATCTTGCTCCCAGTATCCTTGGAGTGATGCTGCCTTGTCCCTCTTGGACTTTACTTGGTGACATGTTGTCCTTTCCTCCCATTCCTTGTGGACTCCACTCCCTGCCTGCAGCAGACTGGTGGGTCCTGGTTTGGGCTGGTTGTGCTGCAAGGTGAGGATATGGATCCATTGCCATTGGAGGTTGGAACTGGATGATCTTTAAGGGTCCTTCCAACCCAAAACACTCTGTGGTTTGTGCCTTGCTCCTCGTGGCTGAGACTCAGCCTACCAACCTCTCTGCCCTGGTCGTACCTACATCTTGCATCTTCTCAAGAACCTCCCATGGTGTTCTTTCTGCTCCAGCATCCCAAGTGTTGTAAAAATCCAGCTGTCTGATGTGCTCTGTGGCTCACAGTGTCCCAAAATGAGAGATAAGCTGAGGGAGGCAGTCCAGAAAACTCCTTACTCCACGGGGTGGGATCACAAGCACCGAAACTTGGCAAGTTCCCACCTGGAGCTGAACTGGGGCCACGCTCCTGTCACCAGCCAGCCCTGGCACGGTGGGCAGGTGCCCCTGGGGATTCCCAGCGTGGTGGCATCAGCCCAGGGTTTGTCATGTAAGCCTGCTCAGGTCCCAGAGAGTAGCACGTAGCCCAAACTGCTGAAGCCAGAAAATACCTCCCTAAAACTCTTTGAAGTGTTAGGAAGTAAAAAGCCCTTGTTAATTACAAAACCCTTGTTAATTACAGCGTGGGGGACGCACGGGATTATTTCCCAAGGTGTTCCAAAGGGTCACACCTCCAGGCTGCAGAGGGGTTACAACTTCATGCTGTCATCTAATTATGATATTTGGATGTTGCCTCATCTGTTACACCCCCCTTCCAAAAGCCTCCCTCCCACCTTCTCCCCACCCCTGACACACCTCCTTAATCAGAGTCAGAGGTCTTGAAGACCCTTTATTTTCATCTTGTCCTCCTCTTCCTCATCGTGTTCCTGGCTCTTTGGCACAGCACTCTGCCTTCTGGAATGCTTTCAAGGCTTCTGAGAGGCTCAGGCTGCTTATATCAAGTGTTATGTCTCTCTTAGTTTATTTTTAGAGACCTCTTCATCCTGTTAGGATCCCTCGTTTGTCAGAATTCTTAACCAAGAATGTCAAACAGAGCTTTCAGAAGTCTTGCACAAAGGGACCTGACAAGCTAAAAGTACCAATGAGCTCGACAGTCTTGATTTATGACTGGATTTGAGGCACCACTGGAGCTGTTGGCTGTGAGCACCCACAAGTCAGATGTTTGCAGCAAGGCAGTCAGGCAAATCCAGGGATTGAGGGCAATGGGAGACCCATCTCTTAGGGTGCCTGAGGCTGTTGTCCCAGCCCTCCCTGAGCTCTGGCAGCCTTAGTGCTGTGACCACTTCCCTGGGGAGCCTGTTCCAATGCTCAACCACCCTTGGAGCGAAGAACCTTTTCCTGAGATCCAGCCCTGACCCAGCTCCAGCTGTTCCCTCAGGTCCTGTCCCTGCTCTCACAGAGCAGAGATTGGAACTGCCCCTCATGAAGTTCCAAACCCTGAGGAGTCTCCCCTCAACCTCCTCATCTCCAGGAACAAGCCAAGTGGCCTCAGTCTCTCCTCCTACTCCCTCCACTTTAGGACCTTCATCTTCACAGCCCTCCTTTGGGTGCTCTCTAATAGCTTTACAGCCTTATGCATTTCTCTATTGATGTCCTGCCTTTCAGGCAGCCCTCCCAGATCCCTCCCCCCTCTCTCCTGCCTAACACCACTGAGGATTTGTCCTTCCCTTCTCACTTCAGGTGATTTAGTGTCACAGGAGCAGAGGTGACCACAGCATTTGCAGCCAACATGGAATGAAAGGCCTCAAGAGGGAAAGCAGCTGTTCTGATCTTCAATGTCCTATCCCTCACGTAGGACACTGTTCCTCAAACAGGACAATTTCCCCATGGAAACCTCCAGCTCCTGATTTCCTGTGACATGGTTTAGATGAGCTCAGCCCCAGGAAGGTCTCACAGGAGTGTGTGAGCTGCTGTGTGCCCAGACATCCAGGGTGAGGAGGGGAAGTTCCCCTGATGAAGCATCTCCCAACATTTTAAGGTCAGCATCTTTCTTGTATCTTAATATACTTTTTCCCCCTCCTGAGTTTGAATATGATGAAACTGCAACACACCTGAAGGAGTTACCCCAGCAGGAGACCTATTTCTAGTCATTTGAGACTGGGGTTTGTTTCTGAGGAAGGTGTTTCATAGAATCACAGATTGGGTTGAGTTGGAAGGGACCTTAAAGACCATCTGGTTCCAATCCCCTGCCACGGGCAGGGACACCTTCCACTAGACCAGGTCTCTGAGTCCTATTGAACCTGGCCTTGATTTCATGTGGAAAACAGCAATAAGGAATGAACTTTATTACCTTAAAGTCTTCAGGAATGCTTTCAGCAGTGAGTTCCACAGATAAACAGCAACTTGTCAGTAAAATCTTTTTTTCCCCCCCAAACAGCAGATTTTTATTTTTTTTTTCCCTCATTTACCTCCCAGGACAAATTTGGAGAGCTCTGACATTTGCCTTCCTCTGCTTACTGGCCTTCACTTCTCTGGACAAGGTGGCTGCTCTCAAACCACTGGAGGCTTTTACTATGGAACCTCTTGGTTTGCTGGGAACAAATTTTCCCCAATATCCAAGTTAAACCTCCCCTGTCCCAGCCCAAGGCTGTTCCCTCTCCTCCTGTCCCTGTTCCCTGGAGCAGAACCCGACCCCATACCCGACTCCCCCCTCCTGGCAGGGACTTGCAGAGCCAGAAGGTCCCCCCTGAGCCTCCTTTTCTCCAGGCTGAGCCCCCCCAGCTCCCTCAGCCCCTTCCCCATCTCCATTCCCTGCCCTGGGCATGCTCCAGCCCCTCGGTGTGATCTCAGCTGATGATCATCCTTCTCCACCCCGAAGCCCGAGGGCTGTGAGATGCTGCTGCTGCTTGTGGACATCCCAAAACACACAGCCCTTAGTTGGGAATCATCAGGCACGGTGTCGTTGCGAAGGTGGAGATCAAAAGAACGCGATAAAGGTGTCAAAACAAAGCCGGGGATGAAGGGAAGTCGCTCTCAGAGGGATCAGCAAACAAAGCACAACGATCTTTTGATCTCTGGAAATTCCCTGGAGTGTAAAACGTCACCAGGTGGAAGTCGGGGGCCACAGTTTCTCACCTCCCTGGGGAGTGGAACAGGCTCCCTGCTCCTGTGGGTTGGGAAAAGCCGTGCTGGGGTTTGGAATGTGGCTTCTGGGGGGCTTTACTTTAGGGGTCCTAAAGTACAACTGATTTTTTTTTTTTTTTAATTTGCTGATTCTCTTTTTGTGAACTTTTGGATGTCCCAAGGTAGGTGTGTTGGTGTCTGAGATGTCTGAGAGTATCCCAAGCTTCCAGGGAGTGCTGCCTGGGGCAGGGTTGAACTTCCTGATAATCCTGGAGGTTTTTTTCCAAACTTAACACTTCTAAGATTCTCCTTTCTTGACCAGCAAAGTGGAGAGATGGGCATAAAGTGTCTCTAAGGGCACCACGTGTCTGAGCAACGTGCTGTTCCAGCCAGACAAGGTCCAGTTCAAATTTTAGACTGGTCCTGGTGGGATGGGGTGGTGGGTGGCAGAGGAGCATCCTCCAGACCAGCACATCCTCAATATTTCTTGATTCTCCCAGTTGTCCATTTCTTTGCCAGGCTGGAGGAGCCACAGGGCTCTCCCTGCTGACAGGGACTGATCCCGTGCTCCTTCAATCATGTTTCTCTGCCTGTTTAACCCCAAAATGATTTCTCCTGGATGAGGTGGGCTGGCAGCACTTGTGCACCTGGTTTGTACCAGGGATGGAGCAAGGCTGTCCCCAGCAGTGCCCACACCTGCACGTGGGGCTTTAATTCCACAACTTCCATCTGCTCTGAGCAGGGTCTGCAAAAATCCCCTTTCCTGGGAATTCAGGCTTGGATTTAACAGCTGCCTTCATGGATGGGCACCTTTCCTGCACTGGAAGGGGGGTAGAAAGCCAGGGGATGCCACACCATTATCCTTCTTCTATCCCCATGTAACTCTTCCTTTTAGAGGTGACTGGAAGCATTTGGTAGTTTTAGTTTCTTTTTTTTTTTTTAATAAAAACTATTTCCTGGCTGTGGGTTTCTTCTTAGCCATGGTGGAGAGGGACTATACAATCATTATGAGCCAAAAAAAGTAGATTTTGATGTTCAGTGTTGGGTCTGGATCTGTCCCTGCATGTCCTGAGAGATGGAACCCTGGAAGAAAAATCTGTGTCCTCACTCTGTGATACTCCTTGTTTTTCATGTTGAAATATTTTTTTTGTCCCTTTTTCCATGTGATGTGGCTCTTTTCTCAGGTTCTGGTGGCAGCAGGGGATTGAGAGGGGCTGTTTGTGTGAGGTGGTGCACAGCAGCCCAACAAAAACCATCCCATGAGAGGGTTAGTCCCCATCTGCCTCCACAGGAATGTTTGGGATGGGAACTGCCCTTTGCAGAGGAAACGTGGACAGTGCCAGAGCAAAGTCTAAAGGGGAGAGTGGACAGGAACAGTTTCCACGTGGAGGTCCCTCCAAGTGTTGGAGCTCTGGCATGACCTGGGAGACCTGTCCTGCACTGGGGTTTCATTCCTACCCCAACCAGTCTGCAGAGTCCATTTGGACTTGGGATGTTGGCTCCTTCTGCAAAGCCACACGCTGTGGATGAGTATCTGGAGTGACAGGACACGGGGGAATGACTTCCCACTGCCAAGGGTGGGGTTAGATGGGATGTGGGGAAGGAATTTTTAGTTGTGAGGGTGGTGGGGCCCTGGCACAGGTCGGGCAGAGAAGCTGTGGCTGCCCCTGGATCCCTGGGAGTGTCCAAGGGCAGGGTGGATGGAGTTTGGAATGACCTGGGCTGGTGGAAGATGTCTCTGCTCATGGCAGGGGGTGGGACTGGATGGGGTTTAAGATCCCTTTCAATGTAAACAGTTTTAGGAGTCCATGGTGATTCCGTGATATCTTATGGGAAGCTCTGCCCTCAAGCCCCACAGTGCTCAGTGTGAGGTGAGCAGGAGGAATGGACAAAGGAGTCTCATTTTCACCTGGATTTGTGCATGTGCTGATCTTCTGGAAGCCTCTTTGGGGCTGGCAATCCTGGAGCCACTTGGTTAAGCTGGTGACTGTCCCAGGGTTTTGGGCAGCTGAACAGGAGCCCACTGGATCTGGGGTAGGGTGTGTCAGACAGGAGAGAACTTGGGGTGTTCAGGGCACGTGGGACCAACAGCAGGGAAGATGGTGGAGATACACCATGGGGGTGTAGTCAGTGGGGACTGTTGGGGAAGGTGGTCTTGTTTTGTGGAATAAAACCCCCTCTAACCCAGTGAGGTTCTAGAGAGCTCCGTTTATTCCAGGCTTGGGCACACAGGGGGTCGCTCCTCCAAAAACCTGCGCCCCTGGTTGGGTTAACAAAGGGTTTATATGCAACGGAGTTATACATATTCATTTTTCTTTTATGCATAAACATGATTTCCTTGGAGAAGGCGGGGTTATTATAATGAGCCTCAGGAACTGATTTCCATTCTCTCCACCCCGTGCTGCTGCTTCCTGCCCGTGCGCTGTTCCTCCTGGGAATTCAGGGCGGGGGTCCCTGGGGGTCTTTGGGGATGAAGTAAAGTGTCTTCCTCCTGTGAACTTTTTACCTTTTGCTCAAAACTGGTCCAAACCAGTCTTGTTGGCAACTGTAACTGGTCTAGTTGGACTTATCTTGTTCTTTTGACATGTTTTCTGATTTATCATCGGGTATCCTGGCTGTTTTCATTGGTCCAAGAAGCTTTGGGCCTCTTGGTATGGCCCTTTCAAGGACACTGTGGGAGTTTTGCTGCAGTGAATTTCATACTTCTGAGCAAATTCTATGATAAATACAAAGGCACAGAAAATAACCCTCATTATAAGCCCTGGGTAAATAAGCATAAACAAAATGAGCATAAGCAAACAAAATAAGCATCATAAGCCCCAAGTAAAATAAACACAGGCTCCCCCTTCCCTTCCCCCTCCTCAGTCCTGTGGTAGATCTGGAGAGAGCAGCAGGAAAGCGAAGGATTAGCAGGATGGGGGTGAGACTTGCACAGTGAGGAAGCACCATGTCTGTGAAGGAAGCTGGGCAGGAATGAGCCAAGGCTGATCAATAAACCACCAGGAACTTGAGATGTGTGAGCGGCTGGAAGGCTGGGGAGTTTGTGTTCTCAGGGTTCTGCCTTCAGCAGGTTTAGCTTGGATATTTAACCCTTTTATCCTCAAGTTGTGCCTGGGGTTGGGGTTGGTTTCTACACCCCCCAGGCCATGTGCAGTGGTGTGGCCACACAGGTCCCATGGGAAGCAGAGCTCAGGTGCTGGGTTTGAGGAGGAGGTGGGAATGCAGACCCAGGTGGTCTGGCAGCTCCTGGCCTGGAGATGTGGCAGGGAACAGGTGCCAGTGGTCAATGGGGCAGATCCAGCCCTCACCCATGGGAGTGCCATGAGATCTGCCAGGGAAGGTCAGATTTCATAGTCACAGCCAGGAGAGATCCTCAGGAAGATGTGGAGTCCAAGGGAGGTGCCACCTGAGGGCTTTCCAAAGCCAGCTCCTCGTGTCTCTCTCCCTTTCTTGGTGTAGGTATCTACAATGAGGGTGAGGAGGATCCACAGGAGCCCAGTAGATGCTCCAGTAGATCCCCAGGAGATGATCCAAGCGGGTTTGCTGCTACCTGGCTGCTCTCAGAGCAGGTCACAGCATTCTGATCCTGCTCTGGAAACAGGGATGGGCTCCAGGGCCCCCTTGGAGCTGCTTCCTTGTGCACCTGGGTGTTTGATCTCCCTGTTTCCCAGGGAGAGAAGGCTGCCAGGTGCTTTCCAGGGGAGCTGGGGCTTCGTTGCTGCCTGTCCCAAGGCTGAGCCCTTCAGGATGGGCTCTTCATGAATCTTCTCTCCTGTGGTTTGCCCTGCACTGACAGGAGTCCCCAGACATAACACCCAGGCTGTAGGTCCCACCCAAGCAGGCTGAAGCCACCACGGACTCAGGAGAGTTCAAGAGTTGGGTTAGAAATTAGAATTTTTTTTTTCTAGCATTGTAAAAGCAACAAAAGGTCTGCAGAAATGCAAAGCAGCACAAGAGGGATGTTCACCAGGATGAAACCCCAGCATTTGTGTCCTGCTGTGCGAAATGGGAAATATGGAATCATGGGGTGGTTTGGGTTGGAAAAGACCTTAAAGCTCATTGAGTTTCAGCCCCTCTTCTGTGGGGAGTGACACCTCCCACCAGCCCAGGGTGCTCCAAGCCCCGTCCAACCTGCCCTTGGCCACTTCCAGGGATCCAGGGGCAGCCACACCTTCTCTGCCCAACCTGTGCCAGGACCTGCCCACCTTCATAGGGAAGAATTTCCTCCCAAATCCCACTCTAACCCTGCCCTCTCCCAGTTTAAAGCCATTCTCTAAGCGATGGGATCTGTGACTGCACAGATGAGAACTGTGGTCCTCAGTGCTGTGCCAGGGTCTGGATGGGAAGGAGATCCCTTTGCAAATCAGGAAAGCCTGAGTATGGAGCCAGAGGGGTTGGGAGGACACGATCCTCCTGATTTCCCATGGCTGTGGGGCATGGAGCCCTGGCAGGGAGCTGCACCCTCCTTGGGAGTGGTCTCAAAAGGTGTTTCCTCCTGTTTGCTTTAAGGTCTGCTGCCAGGACCTTCCAGTTCCTGCACACTGGGAAGGTGGCTGGAAGCACAAAGGCTTGGGCTGAGCTGGCCATGGGAAGGGGTTGGGTTGGGCGTGACCAAAGGCTGGTTGTCCTCAAGCCTTGGGTTGTGCAGGTCTGGCTTGTCCCAGCCTCGTTGGAGGTGTTTGCTTTGATCTTCTTCAGTGGGAAAAATCCCAATAATAATAATAACAACAATCTGGGTTCTTGGTTTTCTCCGTAGCCCCGAGGAGGTGGCAGGGATGGAGGTAGTGGTGAGGTTGGGGCAAGTCCATGTGTATCTGTGATCCCTGCCAGAGGCTGAGCTCAGCCTAAAGGGGTTTTGGTTTTCACCCAGGCACCCAGTGATAGGATGAGGGAGGAATGGTTTTTAAGAGGGGAGTTTTGGGTTAGATATTGGGAAGAAATTCTCCCCTGTGAAGGTGGGCAGGCCCTGGCACAGGGTGGGCAGAGAAGCTGTGGCTGCCCCTGGATCCCTGGGAGTGTCCAAGGGCAGGTTGGATGGGGCTTGGAGCACCCTGGGCTGGTGGGAGGTGTCCCTGCCCAGGGTAGGGGGTTAAATCTATAGGGCTGGATTTTTCAGGTCCCTTCCAACCCAATCCATTCTGATTCCACAATTCTAACCTGACCCATTCCACCAGCATAAGCCAGACCCTGGGGCTGAGTGTCCACCCTTCTTCTCCTGTCCATGGATATCAAGGGACCAGCCTTGAAAAGCAAAGCTGGAAGCACAACCTGGTGACCAAGGGGAGCCAACACAAACACCTGGCAAAGCTTCCCTGGCCAAGTTTCACACCTCAAATAAATCCAAACATCTTCCTTCCTGCTCAAGGCAGCCCCCAAGGAGCCGTTTGCTCCTGCCACACACACATTCTGTTCTTTTCAGGAGAAAACTTGCTTCCTCTGGGAAGTTCACACCATGAAACTTATTATTTTAGACTGGTCCCCTTGACTGTGGTTCCTACTGGGAGTGCTGGTCCCTCTCATGGACTGACTTCAGGCAGGTTTAGCCCAGGAGGTCTGAGCATCTGTCATTAATTAGGGCTCCCCAGTGAAAAAAAGACATGGAGGAAAAAAAAATTCTCACAAACAGCTCAGGGTGAGCAGAAACACTCTGTCACCCTTCCTACTGCTGGAATTTCTTTGGGTTTATGGAAGCTGGTGGCTGGTCATTGCCCAAACAGCCTTGGATTCAAGTCCCCTCAGCCTGCCTCCCTTCTCGTATCCTCTGTCCAAGCCTTCTGCCTTCAGAGCTGCCCTGATATGCCAAGGTTTTTATTTATTTTATTTATTTTTTTTATTTTGAAAGAACTGTTATTTGCAGGAGAGGATGAGAACTATGGTGAGGAGTTTAGATTTCAGCACAAATCCACCTGCAAATGACCCCCTGTGCTCCTGTGGAGGAAAATCCCATTGTCTGCAAGACAGCAGGTGCCTCCCCAGTGCCCCCACCATTCCTCTGGTTCCTCTTGATGATCCCCATCCCACCCAGCTCATTCCAGCTGCTCAAGTGTAAGTTCCAAGGGGTGTTTGATGTGACCTGGGATGTCCCATCTGTTGCTGACCTAGAAGGATGTGGGTCCCTTGCAGGTTCTCAGTCAGGTGTCTCTGATCCCTCTGGCTCCATGAAGATGGCAAAGGTCTGGCAGGACTTCTGGAAGAGGAATAGTTAGACCAGGCAGGAATTCCCAGCTGGGGGAAAAAGAGGGGAAACACAGCAGGTCGAACAAATCCAGAGTGGTGTGGAGGAATGGAAGGAATCAACTTGTTCCCAGAGAAGCATTGTTTTTTTCAGGAATTTCTGGCTGAAGTTTATGGGAGATTTTTGAACACCTACACCAGCACTGTGTCCATGTATTTTGCACTGCTGGAGAAAATTCCATCGTGGAATACCAAAGCAATCCTCTGGATCATCTTTCCATCACAAAAAATGGCGATTTCAAAAAACCCCCTAACCCCCCCCCCCCCCCAAACAAACAAAGGTCAAACAAACAAATGACAAACGACAAACAAACATCAAACATCAAACAACAAACAAACAAAAACAAACAAAACACAAAGAAACAAAAATACAAAGAAACAAAAACACAAACACAAACAAAAAACAAAGAAACAAAAACCCAACCCCCCCCGACAAACAATTCCCCTCAAAAAACCCCAAACAAACAAAAAAACCCCCCAAAACCCCAAAACACATCTCTGGGCAGCAACTTCTCTGTCAGCCCAGTCAAACTTCAAAGCAGAAAGAGGAGGACACAACTAATTCAAGGAGTTTGTTCTTTTTTTGTCCACTTATGCACTTGGACAAGAAGCATCCTGTCGTATTCCTTTGGCAGAGGGATAACTCGGGGTTGCTCCAGGGGCAGCAGGAGGTTCAGCATCCTGCAGCATTTCATTTTCCCAGCCTTGGGTGAAAGTTGACATGAGGCTTCCACGTGGTGTGGTAGAGGAGGAGGATTTTTATCCTCCTTCTTATTCTTTTCCAAACAATGACCTGGTGATGACATAAGATCTTACATTTGGAATTACTTGGACCTGCTTTGGTTTTCCCCCTGCATGATGGGGAGGGAAAGAGCAGTTCCATAGGAGATCTCTTTTAGGATTGCTCTCTGTCAACAGCAGAAAGGAATGAGGAGGAATATGAAGTTTAGGAGGTTTTTTTTGGCTCTGGCAAATTTTGTTCCATTTTAGAACAAAGTATTCCTTGTCTTAGCTATTAGCTCAAGTAATTAGCTAATTGTCAGTGATTTATGACTCCTCTTCCACTGTTCCCAGGGCTATGGGACTGACATCATCAAATTGCTGCAGCTAAGAGCAGGCAGAGCCAGCAGATAAAGCAATCCTGGGGAGCTGCTGCTGTTCCAGGCAGGACTTGCTGAAATGCCAGCACTGTGAGATGCTCAGGCTGAGTTTTCTCACCCTGGTCCAAAGCTCTGGTGGTGTTGGACTGTGAGCTTGTGCTTCTCCATCATGAAGCTCCATCCAAGAATTTTAGATGCCTACAGGAGCTGGCAGAACCTCAGGTTAGGGGAGAAAAGTGAAGCATCCTAAAATTGGCTCCTCCTCACTCCCCCAGAAGGGGCTCTGTAGTCGCTGTGCAAAGCACAACTTGCTTTTCTTTCATCAACCCAAATCTCTGTGCTCCTCTGGGTCTCCTGCTGCATCCAGGACCACGTGGATACACAGTGAAAGCATTTGTTTGGTCTTGGACAACCCTGACTAATTTTTAATTTTTAATTTATTTTTTTTAGTATTAAAGAAACCCCTCAAAGGATGGAACCTTGTGGTCAGTGTGGAGTCTGTTCCCGTGGATATCACATGGATAACAGGGCTCAGCCCAGAGGTGTCCTAGGATCAGCCGCCCTCCAGCTGTGGGGGGTCTCCTGCAGGACCTGGGTCATCTACAGGGGTTTAAGGTGTCATCAGGCACGTTTTTATGTCACAGGGAGTCAGCTGCCCCCTCTATCCTGAGCCTGAAATTCATCTGCTGCTTCTGGTGGCTCCTCATCCCTGCAAACCCGGTTTGGACCAGGTTGGAAGCAGCAGCAGCAGCAGCAGCAGCAGCAGCAGCAGCAGCAGCAGCAGCAGCAGCAGCAGCAGAGGGAGCTGGTCGGCCCGTGGATGGTGGAAAACCGGCTCTTTGAAGGTGTTCTTGTTCCACCGGGGCTGGGGCAGGAGCTGGGCTGGAAATATCGCTCCCTGCAGCCGTCCCTGTGCCGTGACCCTGCTGTCGTCCCAAACACGGCGGGGGGAGGAGGAGGGACCGCAGAGTCCCAGCCTGGAGCTGCCCGGAGGAGGAGGAGGAGGAAGGAGGAGGAAGAAGGAGGAGGAAGAAGGAGGAAGA
>VXAU01005610.1:734944-780358 GCA_013399695.1 Formicarius rufipectus | reverse complement strand
GAAGGAGGAAGGAGGAGGAAGAAAGAGGGAGGAGGACGAGGAGGAAGAAGGAAGAGGAGGAGGAGGAGGAAGGGGGAGGAGGAAGAAGGAGGAAGGAGGAGGAAGAAAGAGGGAGGAGGACGAGGAGGAAGAAGGAAGAGGAGGAAGGACGAAGGAGGAGGAGGAAGGAGGAGGAAGGACCGCAAAGCCCCAGCCCGGAGGTGCAGGGAGGAGGAGGGGGAGGAGGAGGAAGGAGGAAGGAGGAGGAGGAGGAGGAAGGAGGAGGAAGGACCGCAGAGCCCCAGCCCGGAGGTGGCAGATGCCGCTCCCCGACGGCCAGAAGTGCATCAGCACAGCCTGGGCTGGGTAAAGAAACCCCTTCCCGCAGAAGGGCAGCCTTGGAGTGACACCGCCGGCCTTAGGGATAAATCCCATCCGTCCACACTGGCTGGGTTTACCGGGAAAGTGAGATTTGGTCTCTGCTGCAGGAGAGGGTTGTTCAAATTCCCCCAGTCTGAACGTTTTTCCTACTCCGTTTGAGAAGGCATTTAAGCTAAAGATGCTCTCTCCTTTGCAAGCAAAATCTCTTCAAGATCATCTCCTCTCCAGGAAGCAGATGCTGGCAAAAATCTTAATTTCACATCACTGAAGTTTGCTTTGATTATGTTTTTATTCTGATCGTATTCTGATCGTCTGATCATTTTAAATGACAGAGTGAAAGGTTGAATCCACAATTTGGAAAGATGATTGTGGCTAAGGGAAAACAAAAAACCAAAACCCAAAACAGTCCCCTGGTTCTGCTGTAAATCTGAGTGATCTTGGTAAATTTTTACTGCATCAACCATTGATAATCCATTAAGGTTTGGGTCCTTTGAATGAATGGCCATTTGGCCAAGGGACTTGGTGTCCTTCAGGGTTTGGGTTGAAATCTGTCCTTGCCTTTGCGTATCTGAATTCCTTGTTTCTGTGATGTGAGAACTACTCCATCTCTCAGTGGGCTCTTGGGATGATGCTGGGGATGCTCAGAGGTCTCTGGAGCTTCCATTTGGGCAGCAAGACCACGTGTGAAGGGCATCCCTTTGGTCACACCCCCTCCTGTGGTGTCCCACCCTGTCCCATGACTTACCTCAGCTGCCCCATCTCCGTGTGGTTTGGCAAAGAGGTTCCCAGGATGGAATTTGCTTGGCTGTGAAGGCTGATGGGAATCTCCAATGAGCTCCTGCCTGCTCTGTGTTTCCTGCACATCTTTCATAATTTCTGCACTTTCAGAGGGGACTTTTCATCTCCTTAAACTTGATTCCCTTTTTGGGCTTCAAACCTTGAGAGCGGATCCGTATCTCATGAACCTCCTCCCTGAAGATGGGTGTGATTTGTTGGGAGCTCAATCACCCTCTTCCCCCTCTCCTCATTCCCACCCCAAGCACATGAAATCATCCCACAGACAGGGATCCATCAAGGGCTGTAACCGCTGTGGATGTTTCCTTAAGTGTCTCATTCAGAGGATGATGAGGTTTGAGTGCTCCTCCTAATGCAGGCACAATCCAGAGTTGCTGGTGTGCTCTTAACTGATAAACTCGCAATTGCAGCCCAGAATAGCAAGCTCTGTAATCATGGAAAATTGTCTTCTGATGGGAGAAGACGCAGGAGCCCGGGGTGGAGATTTGCTTCCCTTCCCCCTTCTCCTCATCGTTTAAGGCAGTGGGTAGGAAGCTGGAGATGTTGTCCGATTGGATTTGTGAGAAGGGGGAAGGAGGCAGGAGAATCCATCCTCCCCTCGCTGTCCTGATATGTCTCTTTGGGCATTTGGCTCTGGTTATCACTGCAAATTGAGATTTTAGGATGGATGGGAAGGGACCTCTCCAAGGCACTGTGGAAGTCTCCCTGCTCTGGGCTTCATCCAGCAGGTGCTGAGCCTTCCACTGTGGTGCCAAGTACTGACTTCCCTGGAAAGGTGCACGCTCAGCGTCCCGAGGAGAGGTGCCCTGCACCACGAGGGAAGGGCTGGGATGGCCACCATCCCTTCATCCAAGTGATGAGAATGTGAGGCACAAAACCCCCTCAAAGCCCTTTCAAGGGCTTCATATCTGAACTCAAAAAACCATCCAAGGACTGAGGTTCTGGCTACAAAATACTAATACTCATAAAGTAATATTTCTCCTCATCCTTTTCCACTCCACTCCTCTCCTTCATTTATGCTTCTCCTCCTTCAGTGGCTCAAGATGATCATTGATCAGCATTGCCCAAAACCGTCCTGAGGTTCCCTGCTTTGCAGCTTGCCTGGAATAATTTGGTGTCTGTGGTTCAAAGCCCCTCATGAGCTTTGTTAGCAGCAATAAAGGTGCTCTCCCTGGTGGTTTGTGGCTGAGGGGAGGAACTCCTGGTCTGGAGCACGTGTGCCAAGAACGGGAGCAGACGGGCTCAGCCAAAATCACACGCTCTCCATGGGGACCATGACTGGAATCATAAAATCACAGAGTATCCTGAGTTGGAAAGGAGTCACAAAGATCATCCAGTCCAGCTCCTGGTGCTGCCCAGGACACCCCAACAATCCCACCCTGTGCCCCAGAGCATCATCCCAACACTCTTGGAGCTCTGGCAGCCTCGGGGCCGTGCCCACTGCCCTGGGGAGCCTGGGCAGTGCCCACCACCCTCTGGGGGAAGAGCCTTTCCCTGAGATCCCCCCTGGTCCTGCCCTGGCACAGCTCCTGCCCTTCCCTGGGTGCTGTCCCTGTCACCAGAGATGGAGAGACATCAGTGTCCTCAGGGAAGGGCACTTGGACCCACACACCTCCTGGGGCTCCTTGTGCTGCCCGTGGGGGTGAAACCTGCCCAGATTTGGGGGCACTTTGGGCAATATTTGGCTCCGAGCTGGTGGCAGCACAGGAGGCTCTGCAAGATGGGAACAACTGCACCAGCAACTGGGGGCACCTGGAGCCACCACCGAGGAGATGCCACCACGAGGCCCAGGGGGTGGAAATAACTGGGAGCCACTGGTGCTGCACCCCCAAACTGGGCAGGGCAGGAGGGGGCTGGAGGAGGAAGAGGAGGAAGAGGAGGAGGGTGATGGTTCATGGCAGCCAGGGAGGCTTCTGCTCATTCCCTGAACATCTGGGAGCTATTTCTGGCAACTTCAAAAAAACCAAAAGAAATCAGAGGAAAACTGACTGGAGGCAAATGGAAGGTTTGCTTGGCAGTTTTGGGTGGGGAGAAAAATCCATCCAGAAAGCAAATGCCCCTGCCCTGGCGCAGCTCCAGCTGTTCCCTGGGTCCTGTCACTGGTCACCAAGCCGGGTTGGCCACCAGTGACACCTCAAGGTTGTAGAAGCCCACTCATGGCTGAGGGTTGTCCCTCTTTCCTGTGTGCCTCGTGGCTGTAGGAGCTCTCAGAGGACCCCAAGAGCTGCCTGGCAGAGCCAGCACGAGGCCACTGCATCTGTGGCTTCCCGTGGTGCTGGTCCACCGAGGAGATGAATTTTGATGGCATGAGAGCCTTTCCAGGCAGTGTGTTGTGCCTTCCTTCCAAGGCAGAGCAAGACACAACCATCAAGCCTGGAGATGTCAGATCTGTGGGAAACTGCAGCCAGGCCCAAGGAGGAGCTGAGAGGTGTCACAGTAAGGTCAGGGCAGGCTGGGAGGGAGCATCTCTTTCCCATCATGGGTGCTTGGGGGAATTGAAGAGGACTGAGAAGCTCTGGGATGACGTGATGGTCAAGGGGCAGAGGTCTTGAACAAGGGGAAGGTCTCCAGTGGCTACAGCTCCATCCACACTCTGCCTCTGTGTCTCTTTCTCTCACTGTGTTCAGGCTGGAAAAATCCCTTGAGCGAAGGAGGACCCTCTTAGGACCCTGCCAAGGTCTGGGCCAGGACAGAGGTTGCACCACTGGGCATTCCCGTGGCAATGACATCCTGCGTGGGAAGGTGTTTGGGTCTTGACAGGGGCTCCTTGGGTCTCCAGGAAGAGAGTCAGAGCCCAGCCTTGCCTGGCCAGGACAAGCAGGAGCCCTCTCTGCAAGAGCTCTGAGCTGCTTCAGCCCTCAGAGCAGCTAAAGAGTCAATCATGAAGCTGAATGGGCACAAACAAGCACAGAGATCAGAATTCAAGGCTCTCTGGCGCTTCTGGCCTGGGATTTGCAACAAACCCTTTTCTCAGCTGGCTTTGAAAGGGAAACCCACACAAGCTCCTTTGGCTATTCAGTCCAAACACAGGGCTGCTACTCATTCCAGCCCTCTGAATGTTCCCTCAGCTCGTGGGCTGTGCCAAGAGCACCAACACTGAGGCCACTGGCTGGAGGTGGGCAGGAAACCACAGCGGTGAAGCAAAGCAGTTTCCAGAGCAGGGCAATCAAGGCATGTCCCAACGCTCTCATCCCATTTTTTTTTTTCTGTGGAAAATGGGGAGAAGTGGAGGAGAGGACATCCTGGGGGCTGCTCAGCTTCCTCCTGTCATTTCAGGACTATCAGCCGAGGGATGTGGCTCTTTGCAAGGCCAAGCCAAGCTGTTCATCCTCACTCAGCAAGAGCAGGACCAGCACTGAAAACTTTCACCTGAACCATCGGATGTGGGCTGGGGGATTGGCCAAAAGGACTCCAGAGCTCAGCTGTTGGTTTGGAAACTGCCTCCTTTGTCTGCCAGGAAGCGTGGCTTCCTTGGAGGAAGGGTCTTCTCCTTGGGGTGCGCAGCTTGGCTGTGCCTCAGTGTCCTTTCAGCCTTATTGCTGCCTCACTGCTCAGTATTTCCTGAAGTGATGAAGTCCTAAAATTAGGCTCAGCAGCCCCGTGTTGATGTGCTCCAAAACCACATGAGGTTTTCAGCTCACCTCCATGCCCTGGGGAGGTTGTGCTGCCAGGGTCCCCCCCAAGGGATGAAGCCACGGAGTGGTGTCCCCTGGGTCGTCTGGGGCCATGGCAGAAAAAGTGAAGTGATTTTTACACATTGCCTGCGTTTTCTTTTCTGCTCAGGAGGAGATTTTGGCCCATCTCCATGTTCTGTGGCCACATTCAGGAAGTCCTGGATGTACCTCCAGAAAAACCTTCCTGAATGCTTTGATTTTTAGCCCAAAGAGTATCAGCCAAGGGACGTGGCTTGACCTCGTGGCCAGGTCAAGGAGAAAGTGTCAGGTGGTAACCCATGCTCCTAATCTTGCTTGTCCCTGGAATCTCTGTGCTTGCCCTTCTGTCATAAAACAGAAGTTACAACACTCCTTGTACCTCCCCAAAAGCCTGGGATGTTCCCAGAGGTGTGCTGACATGCAGAGATGGGATCACCCACTGTCATGGGTCTCTGTAGCTGAATTTTAGTAGCAGGGGGGGCTCTCCAGGGTGGTCTCTGTTGGAAGCTGCCAGAAACTCCCCCTGTGCTGTGGAGCCAAGGACAGCCAGGGCCAGGAGGGACCTCCTGCTGGTGGCCACAGTGGAGCCAATGAAGGATCCCAGTGGCAGCTCTGGGATCCCAGAGGGAAGAATTGAGGAGTGTGGGGCAGTTGGGAATTGCAGCCATGGGAGAACAACACAGAGCCCAAGGTGGGAGCAGGAGGAGGAGAAGGAGGGAGCCCACGCTGGAGCAGGGGGGGAAGGACTGAAAGCTGTGCCCCCCCTGCAGCCCCTGGAGGAGCAGGTGGATGCAGAAGGAGCTGTTGTCCTGTGGGAGGCCCAGGATGGAGCGAGATCCTGCAAGAGACTTGCAGCCAGGACTCCTGCAGAAGGAGACCCACCTGGAGCAGGTTTTCCCCCAGCAGAAGTGTTGCCCGGGGGGTGGACTCACCTTGGAGAGTCTATCGAGGACTGTCCCCCGTGGGAGGGACTCCAGGGGAGCAGGGGAAGGACTCAGAGCTGTGGCCCCCCTGCAGCCCGTGGGCAGGACCGTGGGGGAGCAGGTTGTCCCCCTGCAGCCCACGGAGCCCATCGGGGGGCAGAGACCCGACTGCCCCCCATGGAGTGACCCCCAGGACAAGAGCAATGGCAGCAACAACACCCACCTGCAAACCTCCGATTCCCTGCTCCCTGGAACTGCTGGGGGGAGGGAGGGGTGGGAGGAGAGGGGTGTTCTGGGCACTGATTGATTTCTGACTTTTATTACCTTTAGTTTTAGTTCTTGTCAGTAATAAATCTAAGGATTTAGCCCCTCTGAGTTTGTTTTGCCATTCTCTCTCTCAGCTGTTTTTTGCCTTTTCTCCTTTCCCTTTCCCTCTGGGACAGTGGGGGCCTGGAGGCTTGGGTGGACACCGGGTGAAAACTGCCACACCCACAGTGGTGCTTCTCCCAGCACTGAAGCTTTTGCTCTATTCCCTACTACAAAACAAGCATCTTCCCTTCTCCACCCGCCTTGGACCAGCCCATGAAAATTCCATCAGAAAACTCCTCCTGCCCTCTAAATGCATTCGCATTTGATCCCTGCCTGGGTCAGGCATCACCACCTCACAGCACCGGTGAGATGTGATTTTAAATCCCATTGTAGCCAACAACACACGGGTTTTGAGTTTCTGGATCATGCAAGGAGGGCTGGCCGTGCCAGGAAATTCTTTGCATTTTCTTGGGCAGCTTGTCCCTCTGTGCCTCCTGGCTGGAAGGGGCTCTGACACGGCTTTTGTTTGCTGCAGCTGCTGGAGAACAGAGCTGGCGTGGTTCCTCTCCCTCATGGGTGAAGCTCCTTGGTTTGGGAGGGGAGATGGCATTTTTAGAGACCTGCTGAGTCGGCATCCTGGATCCCAGAGCTCTCCTGGGGCAAAGTTAACCCAGCCCGAGCTTCTCATTGTCCTAGTTTTTTTGTTCTCACTGTGGGAAGGTCGCACTCCTGGACTTGGGTAATGATTCAGTTGCCTAAATCCAGGTTTTCAGTGCTTTTTTAATCACCCGGGGTCTCCTGCCTGACACATCCCTGTCCCCCTCCCTCTGCTGGTTCAGTGGCCGTATCTCCATCCCAAGAACCTGTGTCACACCCCTAAGGATGTCCCAGACACTGCAGCAGGTCTCAGATGGCATTAGTGATCCTTGTTTTGGCAGCCACACCGAGTCTCCTGCCCATATGCCTGGAGGAAATTCATCTGACCACGGGCAGGCACCTTCTGAGGAGGTGACCATCTCTCCAGGGACCCTGAATGAAACCTCTGTGCACCACAACAGCACCTTGCACACCTCTGGCTAAATTCAGTTACCTCAATGTAGGCACTTCATGCCTTTGGGGAGCTGCTGTGCCACACCCAGGGCACCTGCAAGGGGTGGCACAGGAGATCCCTGCCTTTCTAGAGAGTCAGGTGGGATACCCAAGGATGCCTCCAGTGGAAAAGGAGGCTGATATTGAGGTAGCTGAGTCCTGCCAGGCAGTGGGGGTTTCACCTGTGAACTGAACCCCTTTCCTGCTGACTCCAAAGGACTTTACCCACTCCAAGCCCCAAAAGAGAAGAAAGGGTTTCACAGGGCTGCTGACACATCTCAAGAGACTTTTCCTCCCTATCATGGTGCAGGTGACACATCCATACTGCCATTGCCTTGCAGATGATCTTACAGGCTCATTCACAAGCTGCATCCCTTTGGAAACCTGTGCTGTCCCAGGAGATGCCAACACCTGCCCTGGTAGAGGGATGGTTCCACAAAGGGCCTTTGGACAGTGATGGGGGGGAAAGAGAACCAGCATGGGGTGTCCTTCTAATGTCTGCATGCAGAGAGGGCACCAATAAAGGCAAATGTACTTAAAATGGTGGGGGAGGCTCGTTTCATGGTGGTTCCTGTTGGCAGCAGAGTAAACTTGCCAGGGATAACAACTGTTGCTAAGCAATAAGTGGTTCCAAATCAGCTTTATCAGCCCAGCCCTGTGGGGAGAAAAGGGATCTGGGCAGGGAAGCTCAGCAGAAAACACCTGGTAAGGGGATGGGTGGTCACTCTGGGGGCAAGCCTGTCCCCGTGGTCCTTTTGGGGGAGTGAGGGCAGAGCCAAGGACGGGCTGTGGCCGTGCTTGTCCCAGTTACAGCCTCAGAGAGAAGTGCAGGGTGTCCTCCACGCTGACTGGTGCTGAGTGATGCCCATCCACGGGCAGTGCCAGCCCCATCCTCCTCGCTGGATGAAGCTCTGGTGTTCCCATCCACGGGCCTCCTCAGATGTGGATTGGCTTGGGCAGAGGCACAACAATGCCAGCACAGAGCTAGCAGATATCCAGAGGGGTTTTTCCCAAGGAAGAATAACACAGGAGTTGACCCCTCTTGCTTTTCCTTCCTCTTGGACAAGCCAGCTGCCTCTCTCCATTGCTGTAAGCTCAAGCTGGATGCTCACACCTCGTGGAGGAGGGAGAGCCCCAGAGGGGTCACACACATGTCCCAGAGAGCGCTGTGAGAGCCCAAACCCCTTCCTGCCCCTCCCTGCACTGTCACTCTCCAAGCTCCCAACTTATGCCCCTGAGATCTTGCTGTAAGGCTTGACTAGCTGTGACAGAGATGTGTCTGTGCTCACTGACTCCTTCCCGTGCAGGTTATGGGGACAGGAGGGAGGATGGTCCAAGCCCCTCCATCCCTATCCCCATCCTCATCCCTATCCCTGATGCTGAGTCCCTTTCTCTGTGCCTTTCCTGCTTGGATACACTCACTCTTGGGTGAAGCTTCTCCAGTGTGGATGAGGTGCCAGGAGCCCTCATGCTGGAATTGAGAACACAAGGGAAAACATCAAAACAGCTTGTGCTGTGCCATGGACGTGGTGTCTGTGTGCCAGAGGACTTGGAGCTGGGAAAGGTCCAGAGAAGGGCAGAGAGGGAGGTAAAAACAGGGTGTCATATTCCCAGGAGGAATGGCCTGGTAGGTACTTCTCAGCTTTGAAATAAGACCGTGGGAGGACACAAGAGCAGTTTAGGAACTCATGGATGGTCTGGAGAATGTGGACGAGGACTGGCTGGTCTCTGCCTCATACAGCTCAAGAGACAGGGCTGATCCCATGACAGTGACAGGACAAACACTTTAAATTCCAGGATAATCCCAGAGATGATTCCCTCGCCTTGCTTGTGTTCCAATTACTTGGTAGCTATTAGAATAAACACGAGGGTTGACAGCACCCCTGACAGCATCCAGAGGGAATGGAAGTGCTCTTCCCAGCGGGAAACCCTTCGGGGGTGGCTGCAGAGGACTCCACTGCCACTGCACACGCTGCCCTGAGTTGCTCCTCCTCTCCCACATCCTCCAGGATGAGTTTGGAGTGGGTCCTGTGGCTCCAGAGCACCCCCCCTGCCCTCTGTGGTGATGCAGGTGTGGTGGTTTTCACCTGGTGTTCACCCAAACCTCCAGAGGGAAAGGAAAAAGGAGAAAAGGAGAAAAACAGCTGAGAGAGAATGCAAAACAAACCCAGAGTGGATAAATACTTACATTTATTACTAACAAAATAAGAACTAAAAGTAATAAAAGTAAAAAGTCAGAAATCAATCAGTGCCCAGAACACCCCTGTCCTCCCACCCCTCCCTCCCTCCAGCAGTTCCAGGGAGCAGGGAATGGGAGGTTTGCAGGTGGGTGTTGTTGCTGCCATTGCTCTTGTCCTGGGGGTCACTCCATGGGGGGCAGTCGGGTCTCTGCCCCCCGATGGGCTCCGTGGGCTGCAGGGGGACAACCTGCTCCCCCACGGTCCTGCCCATGGGCTGCAGGGGGGCCACAGCTCTGAGTCCTTCCCCTGCTCCCGTGGGGTCCCTCCTTCTCCTCCTCCTGCTCCCACCTTGGGCTCTGTGTTGTTCTCCCATGGCTGCAATTCCCAACTGCCCCACACTCCTCAATTCTTCCCTCTGTGATCCCAGAGCTGCCACTGGGATCCTTCATTGGCTCCACTGTGGCCACCAGCAGGAGGTCCCTCCTGGCCCTGGCTGTCCTTGGCTCCACAGCACAGGGGGAGCTTCTGGCAGCTTCCAACAGAAACCATTCTGGAAGCCCCCTCTTCTACTAAAATTCACCTACAGAAACCCATGCCACACCCTCATGGGCTGCTGGCTTCCTTTCCTCCTCCCACTTTGGTCCCTGCTCTCCTTTGCCTGCTCTCCGCAGTGTGTTTGTCTTTCAGCAGCACCGCGGGGGTATTTTGTCTCAAAACATTTTCATTTTTTCCCATGTTGTTTTGTCCCAGCTTTAGCTTTGGTGCCAACCCAGCAGTTCTCACTTGCCACCCCACTGGGCGACCCTCAGTCTGTCCTGGGGACCAGCAAACCTCGTGGGGGGAAGGTTTTAAGTGGACACAGAGGCCATGGATGTGGTTTCATGGGATGCCCAAGGTGCCCTCACAGGACCTGAGGGCAGGAATGTTGTTCTCAGCAGTGTAATATTCCATCTGGTCATTATCCTGAGGGAGTGCAGGACATGAGGCCTCATCCCTGAGGAGCTGCACTGTGTGTTCCAGCCCAACAAACTCTCCCCTGGGTTTTCATGGCCTCCCTAATTTGACACGTGACTGTATAAGTACAGATGGATTCATCTGTGTGGAGTTCTCTGGGAGAACAGACAAAAATCATGGAATTATGGAATGGTTTGGGTTGGAAGGTACTTTAAAGACCATTTTGTTCCAACCCCCTGCCATGGGCAGGGACATTTCCCACTAAACCAGGTTGCTCCAAGCCCCATCCAGCCTGGCCTTGGACAATTCCAGGGATGGGTCACCCACCAGTTCCAGGCCACTAGATGGATTCCTCAGAAATGTTTGAAGAGCAGAATATTCCGCTAAAAAAAGCCCCAAACCCAAACAACATCACAAAAGTAAGTGCACCCAAACTAAACTTGTATTTTTCCCTCCCTTTGCTCTCTGCCTGCTCTCTCTGTGATGCTGGTGCTGAGTGCTGACTGGAGCAAATATGATGTTGGACCACGGATCAGGGCCATCTGATGGGATCCTTGTGGGTATCTTAATTTTTAACACCCCGTCAGTGAATTAATGTGCTGTGAGGGACAACCCTTGCCCCTGCTGACTTTGCAGTGCAAAAGGTTGGCAAGGGGGAGCAAGATTTTCCACAGAGGCTTCTCTGTGTGCCTGAGTTAACCTCTTGCCACAGAGGAGTTAGCAGGGCATTGTTGACGTAGGAGATGTCTCAGTGAAGGTGTGGTGGCCACTAGAGGGTGGCCATGCCGTAGCTGGTGCTGCCTTGGGGGACAGTGCCTTCCTGGGGCAGCTCTGTGCATCAGGAACCTCCTCAAGTCTTCTAAACACGCGGGGTGTGACCTGCCCAGGTGCCACCTTTCTGATCTGAACGAGGTTTTACACACCCTGATGGCTGGTGGACAGGCAAGTGGTTTTCCTGTCTTGTGTCAGAGGGGGAGAAGAAGTGTTTGGGTATCTGGGAAGGAAAGAAGGAAAGGTGTGAGAGTTGGGTGGTCGTTTGGTCAGGGCCATGTGTCTGCTGATCTTCTCGAGTCAGGGGCACCAAGGCAACACCTCTGTTGGCTCAGGGCTGAAGTGCCAGTGTTCTAAGCTCCAGTTTTGATCAGCTTTGCATCATCACCTGGCTGCACACCCAAGACAATGCAAACTTTTATTGCTTGAAAGCCGCGATACTGTGAGAGAATGTGCTGAGTGCTCCACCCCCCAGTCACTACAGGGGCAGGACTTGTCCTGCTTCCTGTGAATACCTTGCGCAGCCTGAAGGGCATTTTGCCTTGGCTGGGGGTCCCCTCTAAAGGGATAAAATGATTTCTCTCCTCAGTGCCTCTAGCTCCCTGCAGGTCCCCCAGGCCATCCCACCAGCGCTGGCCACGTTCCATCATCCGCTTCCCCTCCTCTGCTCTCCTGCTGCGGGACATCTCGTGATGAAGCTGATTTCCTCATTCATCCTCCCCCCGTTTTGGCTCAGAACAGGGGCTCTCTGTTCCAAGGAGACTTTGGCAAGCGAGCACATTTCTTCCTTTCCCTCCACCAGCCCCTTTCCTGCCCCAGAACTGTCCCCACCATCCTCCACACCGCGTCACCTGATGCTCCCTTTTGCTTTGGCTCTCTTTTTACTTACCCTTCCCCTGGCTTCTGATTCTGCTCCTCACAACCCAAACACATTTTAATCTTTCCCATCTGAAACAACTAACTCTCCCTCAGCTCTGATTTCCTCCCTGCTTGCCACTTCTGTGCACACACCATGCCAAGACATGTCTTCACTAAAGCCTTGGCCCACGTCTGACAAGAACCTCATGGATTTTGGGCTGTGCCCAGCGTTGTTAATTTGTTCCTCCTGTGCTCTCTTGGTGTCTTTTCTTGAAGCCTGAGGACACCACTGTGTCTGCTGACACAGGGAATTTGTCCCCTCCTGCTTACAGGGAGCCCCTGAAATCATGCTGTGTCCAAACCCTGAGGATATTTGCTGTGCTGTGTCCATCCTCTGCTCAGATAAGGGTCTCATCCTGGGCATCTGGAGCCTTCAGGACTCCCTGGATTCCCCGTGGCTGGTCACTCCTGCCTTTCTGTACTGAATGTCTCACTGGCTTCTATTCAGCCCAGGGTGTCTACAGCCTTCTTGCTTGGTGGGGAGAATTTCTTGTAAACATCCCCAGCCTCCTTAAGTATCTTCTAAAAGCATCACAACCCTGTGATGGTGACAAAGTGGAAAGTTTGGACACACACAGCCTTGTCGCTTTTTCTTATTCATGCTTGTCTTTGTTCATGTTGGTGTCTGCTGCTGATCTTCTGCCCATATGTACTTGTGGGGTTTTGAATGAACAGGATTCTGGATGAACCTGGAATGATGAAGTGTCTTTAAGCTGAACATCTCTCTTGGTGGAGCTGTGATATCAACAGCAATGAGTCTGGTTTCCTGGGGTGTCCCAGAAAGGCAAATCATAGAATACAGAATTGTAGAGTATCTTGAGTTGGAAGGGATCCACGAGGACCAGTGAAGTGCAACTCCTGACAGGCAAAGCTGTGGGACACTGCCCAGAAAGGTGCTGGGAAGAGACAGATGGATGTTTGCATGGCAGACAGGCTGTTCCTGCCAGCCAGCACCAGCTGGTCTCCAGCAAGATCTGCTGGTGATCCTGCTGTTCAGTGTGAGCCAATGAAAGGCTTAGCTGTGTTCATGGAGAGGGCTGGTTGTGTTTGGGCACCCCTGAACACCCCACAGTCTTGGGCTCCCAGCACCAATCCAGGTGCTTTGCTTGCAGCAAAGGAGCAGGGAGAGGACTGGGACAGTCTCTGCACGTGATTTCTGTGATCAGGAGCAGAACAAGCCCATCCACCCAGGCTGTGGATTGGGATTCTCCTGCCTTGGCTGTTGGAGGTTCCTCGTGTGTCAGTGTTTGGAGAACAAGCTCAGCCCTCTGGGGCTGGTTCCTGTCCCTGCTGACTTTGCAAACACCAGAGTTTGCCCAGCAAAGCCCAAGTGAGATCTGCCCTGTGCTCTCTCAGCAGGGAGGGTGCCTGGGAGGGTCTGCCCAGCACCTGGGCATGGGCAGAGGTTCATGGAGGATGGTACTGCTCAGAGATCCCTGCTCTGTCATGCCATCCATCCTCTGGGCTTTCATTCAGGGAAAACATCCCAGAGAAATTCAAAATTTGGCTCTTCTTGTCCTTTCCAGTATCCCGGGGGTCCAGTATAAAAATACTGGCATTTTTCTCCCCTTTTATGCAAAATGCATCCCTACAAGACCATTTGTAAGCTCCTGCCTCCTAAGGGGAGCAGGAAGGAATGTGTTACTAGAGCTGTGAGAGCTGCTTTGGCCTGATGGGCCCCCGTGTTCCAGGCTGAGAGAGCTGGAGTGGTTCAGCCTGGGGAAGAGAAGGATCCAAGACCTTCCAGCACCACAAGGGGGCTTATGAAAGAGAAGGGAGAGGGACCTTTAACACAGGATAAAGTGACAGGATAAAGGGGACTGATTTTAAACTAAAAGAGGAGACATTTAGATTAGATATTAGAGGAAAAACTCTTGCCTGTGAGTGGTGAGGCCTTGGCACAAGTTAGGCAGAGAAGTTGTGGCTGCCCCATCCCTTGAAGTGTCCAGGACTGGGTTGGATGGGGCTTGGAGCCCCCTGGGCTGGTGGAAGGTGTCCCTGCCCATGGCAGAGGGTGGCACTGTGTGGTCTTTAGGGTCCTTCCCAACCCAAACCATTCCATGATTCTGTGATCCCATGCTCCCATGTTGGGCAGCCCTTTTGTTCTGAGCCCATCCAGGATGCAGAGACCCTCATGGGAAGAGGCTTCAGCTGGTCCCTTTGATGGAGTATCTGAAAGATGGTTCCCTGGCCTGAAAGAACAAGTGAACTCCAAGGGAAGTTGGAAAGGACTCAGGATGCCAAGATGTTCAAAACTCTGCTGTGGCTGCTGTACCAGGAAGGAGATGAAGACTCACCAGGCTAGAAGGGAGACGTGTGAGAAGAGTTGTGACAGAGGACTGGAAATCACTGGGTGGTAGAGGGAGGGTGGACAGGAAGAGTGTGTTCCCCATCTCTAAAAGAATTACAGAACATCAGGTGAAACCAGGAGTTGCAAATCCAAAACAAACAAGAGGAGGTGGCTCTTCTCCCAGGGTGTAATTAAGCTGTGGAACAAATTGCAACAGGATGTTGGAAATCGATGGGAGTTCCTAAAGCAAGGAGATAAACTGATGGAAGAGAAATCATTATGGGTAATTAAATATGGAATCGACCTCTATGGCACAGGAACCCACAAACTTTTGGAAGCTGACTGGGTATTTTGGGGAAGTATCTCAAACTATTTGCTGCATTCTGACACTCTTCTCTAGAGATCCACTGTTGGTTGTGGCCAAAGAGAAGTCACTGGGGTGAGTGGACCTTGATGGCCATTCTGATGGTGCCACATTTTTCCACCTGAATACCTGATGGTAGGTTTGAGCTTCCATTACCTTTAGGTTCCAGGACTTGTGAGGATGCTGCTGGAATTTCTCCTGTCTTCTGGTGAACACGATGCTAAAATTAATCACCAGCCAGATGCTTTGCACAGGCAGGGAGTCAGTCACCTCCACAGAGACCATACCTAAAATGGCTTAAAAACTGTGCCATCTCCATGTCCTTAGCATTCCATGCTCTCCATGCTCCCCAAACCTCCCAGTACCACGTCAAAGCGCTTGTTTAAGCTCCATCAGCAGAGCAGCTGTGGATCTTTTAAAGTGGGACTCTCTGGCTTCAGTGGGAACCATCCCAGTGTGGATAGGTCTAACTGCATCCACACTGGAGTTTAATCACGTGCAACAAAGCTGGTTGTGATGAACAGTTCATCATTTTCTGGATCCTGATTTCAGCAAGGCTTTGGCCAAGCTTTGTTAATTCTACGTACTGTTAATTCCCCCTCTGCAGTTTTGAGCAAACGCTTGTTTTATAGCTGAGGCACATCAGAGAATCTTCTGTTGCCCCCTTCCCCAGCCCTGTGTGGACCTGAAGCCTCAGGCAGGTCACGCAGCACATTTGGGACCTGAATGCCCTTGCCTGTCTTTGTGTTTGCTTCAGTGCCCCCGCCCTAGCAAACCATAACCATGTACCCCTTTCCCAGTGCCCATCCCCATTTCTATCCATGCTATCTCTGCCCTATTCACTGTGTAGAGATGCAATTATGGGAGCTGATCCACCTGGAAAAACACCTGAAGAGCATCAGCACCATCAGTGTGGTTGTTTTGGAAGCTGTGCTGGTTGCAGCCGAGAGGACGAAGCAGGGGCAGCGTGTGGTGATGGGTGGGGAGGGATGAAGCCACAACATCTTCACCAGATTTTTTCTTCAGAGAGTCAGTGCTGGGAAGCCACAGACTTGGTGCATGTTGATGTCTGCAAAAAGGTGCTGGTTTGGGGATCTCTGCCTTCCTGTGTCCTGAAACAGGATTTGTGCTTTGGTCAAGAAGAATGGGGGCTTGAGATGGGTTTTAATTTCCTTGTAAAACTGGCTTCTCTGGGTGAATGCAGTGGAATCAGCAGGGGTGGAAACTTCCCTCCCAGTTCCAGGATGTGATCTGGGTCCTCTCTGCGGTCCTCGTGAGCACAGTGCGAGTTGGTGACCCATAAAGGCACAGCTCGTTGCCAGGGGGTGACCTCCTGAGCAAAGAAAGAGGCTCCTGTGCCTGGGAAGCTCCAGGCAGTGGAGTTTCCCCATGAGGAGCCTGGCTCTCCCATTTCCCACAGGTCACAAGGGAAGAGGGAAGTCACGCTGCTCAGGCGGCTGCGAGGCTCTGCTTTGCTGCAGCTGCAAAGGAGCATCTTTTGGGGTGCAGGGACCCCCCTGCAGCCCCTGGAGATCCCTCCTGGGGCACAGACCCCCCTGCAGCCCCTGGAGATCCCTCGGGGGGCACAGACCCCCCTGCAGCCCCTGGAGGAGCAGGTGGATGCAGAAGGAGCTGTTGTCCTGTGGGAGGCCCAGGATGGAGCGAGATCCTGCAAGAGACTTGCAGCCAGGACTCCTGCAGAAGGAGACCCACCTGGAGCAGGTTTTCCCCCAGCAGAAGTGTTGCCCGGGGGGTGGACTCACCTTGGAGAGGTCTCTCGAGGACTGTCCCCCGTGGGAGGGACCCCAGGGGAGCAGGGGAAGGACTCAGAGCTGTGGCCCCCCTGCAGCCCGTGGGCAGGACCGTGGGGGAGCAGGTTGTCCCCCTGCAGCCCACGGAGCCCATCGGGGGGCAGAGACCCGACTGCCCCCCATGGAGTGACCCCCAGGACAAGAGCAATGGCAGCAACAACACCCACCTGCAAACCTCCCATTCCCTGCTCCCTGGAACTGCTGGGGGGAGGGAGGGGTGGGAGGAGAGGGGTGTTCTGGGGACTGATTGATTTCTGACTTTTTAGTTTTGTTACTTTTAGTTTTTGTTCTTATCTTGTTAGTAATAAATGTCAGTATTTATCCACTCTGAGTTTGTTTTGCCATTCTCTCTCTCAGCTGTTTTTCTCCTTTTCTCCTTTTCTCTTTCCCTCTGGGACAGAGGTGGCCTGGAGGTTTGGGTGAACACCAGATGAAAACCACCACAACACATGAGGCTGGTCAGTCATCCCGTGACAGCCCTTGCAGATTTGCAGCTGGAGTGTCCCCAAGGCTGGAGGTGAAGGCACAAAAGACAGGCTGATGGAGGGCCTGCCAGTTCCCAACCCATTAACCTTTGGGGCAGGGCTGTGTGAGCTGCAAATCCAACATCAATCAGCCTGTTAGGAGCTAAAGAACATTACTGGGAGGTTCGTAGGCCTCATCCTGAGGTAGCAACAGATGGAGAGTCTGCAGGAAATGGTGTGCTTACCTATAAACCTTTGCTGCATGGAATAGATTTTAAAGTTGAATGAATTCTCCTACAACAAGTTAAACCATCCCCTGAGTCCACTTCAGTTCAGATGTGCTGCTCAGACAGTGACCACATAGGACAACTTAAGCTGAAGGTCTGAAAAAACCCCACTTCCTCTGCTGGGGCCACATTTTGGTGTTAAGTATCAAAATGAACCAGCAGATTGACAAGAGAGGTCTGTGCAGGGCGGGAGGGACTCTGAGATGCTCCCAAATTGTGGTCCAAAGGCTGCCATGGTTTGCAGTTCTCACCTTTGCTTGCACACTGTGCTCAAAGTCTGTGCTGTGATTTGGTCCCTGTGTGAGATCCGAAGCCTTCGGATGGTGCAGACACTGGTGTGTGATGGGGTGGGGTGTGTGCACGTCTGGCCAGGGTTGCAAAAATGCTGATTCCTCACAAATTCAGCTGAACTGAGGTGGAGCAGAAGGAAGGTCACACCTCTCAAGATGGTCATTCCCTCTGCTTTTCCTTCCACACAAGGATTTGGTTTTGCATCTTAGCCAGGAGCCAGCCTGCAGCACCCCGAGTCCTGCCAGGCTCTGCCATGGCAGATGGTACTATTTGACCCTCTGCAGTCACTTCCATTTTCATCAGCAGCTTTATAAATGTTTCTGGGCAGAGGGACATAATCTTGTTTGATGATTCCTGCCAGGAAAATCCTCCTGGAGACAGCCCTACTTTACTTGCCTGCTCCCTTGCCCATGGTGGGCTCTGCGGTGGGAAGGGGATGGGTCTGTCAGGCTCTGCATCTGCTCTGTCTGCTGACCTAGGAAGTCTTGGGGAGTATTTGGCCTCCTCAGCTACGGGTCTAACCAGCCAAAGTCAGTCCAAACATGGGGCTCTCCCTCCTGACCTTCCCAGCCTTTTCCTGAGCCTCTGGGCTGTTCAGCCAGAGCTGAACAACTTCTGCTTTAGAAGGCAGGAGAAAGGCTTTGACAGATGACTACAGAGAAAGACTCGGGTAGAAATGGTACTTTGTGGTTACTTACATGCAAAGACTTTGCATTTGGGATTAATTTCTCCTACTTTCATAGCATCATAGACTCATAGCATGATTTGGGTTCAAGGGGACCTTAAAGACCATCTGGTTACAGCCCCCTGCCTTGGGCAGAGACACCTTCCACTAGCCCAGGTTGCTCCAAGCAGGGATGGGGCCACAGTTCTGGCCATAAGAAAGTCAGGTATGGAATCTCAATGTTGCCCAGGCTCAGAGGATGGGCTGAGCTTCACCCCAGTGCTTGAGACAGCCACGAGCCACTTCCCTGCTCCAGCTGTGGTCTGCATGGAGAAAGTCTCCTTGCAGTGTCCCAGCCATGTGGGTCTGCTTGCTTTGGTCCAACTTTGTCCCTGAAGAGGCAGAGGGGGAGGAAAAGGACTTTCCTCTTCCAACCCATCCACCCCTGGGATTGCTGTCTCTGCTGCTGAACACGACCAGCAGCCACAGGTCACGGTTTCAGCCCCTAGATGTCCCAGAGGAGGAAGTGCTGTACAGGCTGAAACTGTCTCCTCAACAAAACATCAAGACCAAGGCTGCAGCTGGGGTTTAGACAGCCTGACCTGGAGTAACACGGGCTGGCCAGCTCTAAGGGAAAGGTCAACGCTGTGCTTGGGGGAAGGAAGGCAACTGTGGCCTCCAGAAGGGCAAATCTTGCTGGATCTTGGTGCAAATTGCTTCACGGAAAGGGCTGTCCATCCCTGGCACAGCTGCCCAGGGTGGGGGTGGAGTCCCCCATCCCTGGAGGGGTTTCAAAGCCCTGTGGATGTGGCACTTGGGGACATGGGGCAGTGGTGGCCTTGGCAGTGCTGGGGGATAGTTGGACTTGATGATCTCAGAGGGCTTTTCCAAACTTTATGATCCTGTGCTTCCATGGTGATGCTTCACATGGTGACAGCACAAGGCATGGTGGGGCCAGGCTGGGTGGGGGTTGATCTCCCAGCAGTAGATGTGACTCCTGGAGCTGTCCTGGGGGTAGGGAACTGGTCCCTGGGTTGAGATCAGCAACCCACTGAGCGTGGTGACAAATGTGAGCTGCAGCCTGTAATGGGCACTGACAGAATACCCTGATCCTGGGGATGTGCTGGCCTGGCCCATGCTTGGGGCTCATGCTGGGGCTGAGGAACCTGTGCTTGGGGGCTGCACAAAGCCTGTGGCTTCATTCCATTCATTCCTTGTTAGGGCAACTTGGCTGAAAGCACTCGAGTTTAAACCTTGCTCTTGCCAACCTACAGCACGTCTTGCACCATCTGCCATGTCCATATGCCTGAGGTTTTGTCCAAGGGCACTCAGCACATATCCTGGACATTAGTCTGGAGGGTTGCAGAGCAGCCCTCACAAGGTCTTTGGACTGAAAAAAAAATATTAATAATTTCATTTTGTGCCTAAAAGGAGAAGGGAACCCAAAAGAGATGCTCAGCAGTCCCAGTTCAGAGTGGACATGGTTAATGTAGTCCAGGCAAACAGCAGAGAAGAGCCCACAGCACTTGGCCTGGAGAGCACAAACTGCTTCCTGGGGAGGGTGACCAGCAGCATGAAGACAGTCCCAGTTAATGACACCATTTGTACCTGGTTCAAAGGGTGTGGAGGATCCATTTGACCTTCTGTAATGAAAAAGTCCGTGGCCTCCTTTTACACAGTGAAATGGGAAGTTTAAACCCTGGAGAAAGGAGTTACACCCAGAAAACACGACTGGTCAGATGGAGAGTTGACCTGTAAGGACCTGGTTTGCAGTGAGAGGCTTGCAGAGGGCAACGGGCTGGCCTGACCTGGACTGGTTTGGGAATTTCTGAGTGCTGTCTTGTCATGGGAGCAGTGGGAACAGGGACAGTGGGAAGGGCATTTCCCAGCAGGAGAATGGGAAGGGTCCCTGACTCCCTTCCCAGTGACCAACCCCAACTTATCCTTGTTAGTTTTGGTTTAGAGGTGGATATAGACAGGAAGTTGGAGAGGGACTTTTGACAAGGGGATGGAGTGACAGGATGAGGGGAGTGGCTTCCCAGTGCCAGAGGGAAGGGTTAGGTGGGATATTGGGAAGAAATTCCTCCCTGGGAGGGTGGGCAGGCCCTGGCACAGGTTGGACAGAGAAGCTGTGGCTGCCCCTGGATCCCTGGGAGTGTCCAAGGGCAGGTTGGATGGGGCTTGGAGCACCCTGGGCTGGTGGAAGGAGTCCCTGCTCATGGCAGGGGGGACACTGGATGGGTTTAGGGATCCCTCCCAACCCAAACCATTCAATGATTCTGTGGGAAATTCCAAGGAAGTACAAGGACAAAATCACCCCCATGAGGATGGATGGTCAAACAGGGAACCAAGGCAGCAAGAGGGGGGGGAAATCTCCCTCCCTGAGGATACTCCAAACTCAACAGGAGAGAGCCCTGAGCCATCTGAGCTAAGTAGCCCTGCTTTGAGCAGGTGGTTGGATCACAGAACCCCAGAGGGTTCTAACCTAAAATGATCAGTGTTTTTAGGACATGTGGTTGTGTGTGTATGCAGTGGGTGTGTGCAGATACCTCAGAAGTGATTGCCATGTGGTTTGAGACACCTCCTGGAATTATCCATAACACCTCACTGCAGTGTTCCCTGATCCATCAGCAGATGAGGGGGTGGGTAACCCACTGCAGTCACAGCTTCTGGCATGGCATCCCAAAAGAAACAGTGAATTTCACCTGTCCCACCAGTCCCTTGATGCTCCTTTGCAGTTTTTCATTATTCTTTTGTTCTGACTAACCCAAAATCTCCAGCTGCTGTTGTGTCCCTCCTGGGCCACTTTAATTGGGTCACCAGCTTCTTCAAGCACGAGTTCTTATCTGGCACCTCAGCTCTGTGATTTGGAGGAAGGGGGGTGAGAGGGGAAGTGATTTCCATTGCTATTTTCTGTCCCCTACAGCAACAGCAGCGAGCCTGGCTCCCCTGGATTCATTCTCCACTCCTTTGTCTCATCTTCATCCACTTCATCTTCTCTCCTGAGGGGAGACACCAACTTTTCATCCTATGGGAGAAGTCATGAGCCTGCTCTGGCAGTAGGGAAAAATACAACACCGCCTCCCAGGGTTTTAACGTGCAAACTCAAAACTCTCCTGCTTGTTGGCACCAAATGCTCTTCCAAGTCCATGAAAATCCTCTGCCACTCCTCACATCAGGGAAGAGCCTGCTGGGGTTTGGACATGCCTGGCTCAGCTCCCTTGGGTGTGCAGTCAGAGCACTGCAGGGCAGGGCTACTGAACATGTTCCCCTTTGCAAATCGGATGAGAAGTTCGAGAGAAATGGCAAGTTGAGATTGCAGACTTCTCAGGAATGTCACTATTATATATAGAATCACAGAACATTTTAAATCGTGATTTGAACCATGGTTTGGATCAATAGATCATAGTTTGGGTTGGAAGGGACCTCAAAGGCCATCTCGTTCCAATCCCCTGCCATGGGCAGGGACACCTTCCACTAGCCCAGGTTGCTCCAAGCCCTGTCCAGGCAAACTATGACAATAACCTGACTTTTCCCACCTTGGTCGCTGTATCTGCCAACACCTGCAACAGGATTTGGAGTAAAACTCTTTCCATTCTGCTCATCGAGGCTAGCAGGGCCAATAAATGGTGCAGGAGTTCTGCAGGAGGGAAAGACTCTGTGCATGGACCACCTTTCAGGTGTTACTTCCCAGCCCTCACACAGCTGATGGTCGTGGGTCTCTGTCCCCTCAGCTTTGCTTCATCTGCACACGTGAAATTGTTGGCCAGAGTTGCTAATCCTTGGCCCTGAGAGAGGAAAAGGGGGATTTCTACCCTGTTAGAAATGTAGCTTGGTGAGACCACGTATCTCCCAGGAAAGCAAGGCTAGCAGAAGACCTGGAAAGGTTCTGGGTTGTCAGAGCTTCAGTATAGACAGCATTAGAAATTACTGGAAGGGTAAATTTCATTACTGTCCTCACTGGCTGCAGAAATATGGTTTTTTTTCCTCTTCCAAATGGAAATCTCATAACATTTTTGTCTGAGGCCATGCCAACTTCCAGATCCAAACCCCAGGACCCAGCTGAGGACTGAGGACTGGAGCTGGTGGGATTCTTGCCAGATTTAAAGCTGCTATTTGCATCCATGCTGGTTTCAGACAGTGACTTCAGGTAATGGAAAGAGATTTAGGTCTAACTTAGATCACTGGGTCACCTGAGTGGTGGGGCAGTGAAGCTCCCAAAAGGACAGTCCAACAGCCTGGAGATAATGTGAGTTGGGATAGGTGAGTAATGAGCTGCTCCAGGGCCATGAACTGCCAAGAAGACCCCAATATTTGAGCTGTAAGAGAGACTTTTGTAGCAGGTTGAGCTCACCAAGTCATCAGCCTGGGATCCTGACTCAAATCTACAAGGCTGGCTCCCTGGAACACTTTGTGAGGAGCTCCTCACTCCATCACATGTACTGGCAGTCAGGTTCCTGATGGAAATTTGTCTTGCCTGGTGGAAACATCTCCCTGGCTGTGTTCCATCAGAGGTTCACCAAATGCAGTGTGTTTTCTGGAAAACATTCAGCATTCCACAGCTCCGTACATTCTGATGGGGAAAAGAAAGTGTTTGCCTGGAAAATTCCCAAGCATCTCAACTGGCCCGGTGTGGTGTGAAGAAACATGACTGTGTCACATTGTCCACCCCATCTCTTGGGTGGAACCTCATCCCAGACCTGAATAACCTGTCACTCTTGGCTAAAGGCTCTGGCTCAGTGCCCTGTCCCCACTGAGTTTCTTTCCATGGATGTCTGCCATGGGCATGGCTTTATCCTGGTGTTCTAAGGAAGCATAACTTCTGTGAGCACACTTTGAAGGTTTAGGGGAGAGGCCTGGCTTCATCTGCGACCTTCTCTACTTCACTTTCTCCTGAAGCCTTTGACCAGCTTCCACCAGATTTCACAGCAGGACAGGCACAGGTGTAAAGCTTCCACAAGTTGGCTGTCCACTTGCACCAGAGTGAGGCCAAAAGGCACAAATCCACGTGGAATTATTGGGCATTATCAGCTTAGTTGCACATCGAACTACTTGCTCTTGCTGCCTTTCTCTTCCTGTCCCTGCAGGGTGAGATTGAAGGGGGCTAAGAAAGGTCCAGATGGCTGGAAAAAGGAACTTGCAGAGTTACCTCCCTTTGGCCTCCTGTTTGGGGTCTGTAGTAGCCCTCCCCAACCACCCAGTGTCAGGCTGGGTCTCTTCTCGTTCCTCTCTGGATGTTGTTCAGTGGAGCAGAGCCCATGAAGATGCTCTCCAGATCCCGTGTTGGCCTCCAAAATCCTCTGAGATACTCTCACTTTACAAAAGGAGGGAGATGTTAACTTTTCATGGTAATGAGCTAGCCAGAAGCCTGCAAAGTGGAAACAACCAACGTTTCTGCTTTAAAATTTACACGCTCCTCAAGAGATTGCAGGGAGGCTCCAGGAGAACCTGTCCATAGGTCAGTTCCTCAAATTCTGCCAAAATCTGAAGGCTGGAAAATACAGTGGATTCTGGTGTGTGTGTGACTTGAGCAACAGCAGAGATGGGCTTTAGGAAGGGTGCTGAAAATTTGGGCACTCCTGATGAGAAGGGGTGAGCTAGTGATGTCCCAGAAACATCTCAGGTGGATAAAATGCATCAACAGAGAAATGACAAGTCTTTTGGCATCTGAAAAAACCTTTGAATTCCAACATCCAGACTCTGCCCTTGTAAAACGGAGCAGTCAGCCCGTGTCAGATGTGTCTGTAGCTGAATTTTAGTAGCAGGGGGGTCTCTCCAGGGTGGTCTCTGTTGGAAGCTGCCAGAAGCTCCCCCTGTGCTGTGGAGCCAAGGACAGCCAGGGCCAGGAGGGACCTCCTGCTGGTGGCCACAGTGGAGCCAATGAAGGATCCCAGTGGCAGCTCTGGGATCACAGAGGGAAGAATTGAGGAGTGTGGGGCAGTTGGGAATTGCAGCCATGGGAGAACAACACAGAGCCCAAGGTGGGAGCAGGAGGAGGAGAAGGAGGGAGCCCACGCTGGAGCAGGGGGGGAAGGACTGAAAGCTGTGCCCCCCCTGCAGCCCCTAGAGATGCCTCGGGGGGCACAGACCCCCCTGCAGCCCATGGGGTGACCCCCAGCACAAGAGCAATGGCAGAACCAACACCCCACTGCAAACCCCCATTCCCTGCTCCCTGGAACTGCTGGGAACAGGGAGGAGTGGGAGGAGAAAGGGGTTCTTCAGACTGATTGATTTCTTACTTTTTAGTTTTAGTTCTTCTCTTGTTAGTAAAAAATTTAAGTATTCAGACACTGAGTTTGTTTTGCCATTCTCTCTCAGCTGTTTTTTTTTCTTTCTTTTTCTCCTTTTCCTTTTCCTCTGGGTCAGGGGTGACCTGGAGGTTTGGTTGGACACCGGGTGAAAACCACCACACCAAGCCAGCCCTGCACCTGCTCCTTCCTCTGCCAGAGGCAGCAGATCCCAACCCTGCAGCTCCAAGCTGGATGCTGTGCTAAGGAGGCTGCACTGCCCTCTGACCCTGCTCCTCTGGACACACATCTGCTCCCTGCATTCCTGGAGTGGAAGGGGACTCTCCCTCCCAACCATCCAAATATGCAGCTGCAGAGCCAAAGAGGCTTTCACAACCTCCTGCGTGACAGTGGTGGACGTGGGGAAGGTGATGATGTCAAAGGTGGTTGCTACAGAAGCCCAACCTGATCAGGGTGTATGCACCCTTTCCAAGAACCTGCTGGTGGTGCAGACCTGGCGTGGAGTCACAGCCAAAGTCTGTGAGGTGGAGAGAACGTGGGGATCAACTCAACTTTAAAGGAGGGGGAGGAGAAGTGTAGAAAAGAGCCAAAAAGAAATTTGAGGAGGACAATGGGAATCCATGAAGGACAGGATGATTAAAGGTGTGATCCTGCTGCTACATGCCACCCCTGGGAGTGGCCACCAGCTAGCCCTGGTATTGGTGGCATTTGACCACCAACACAGAGTTTCTTGCTAAGTCGGTTTGACGAGGCAGGGAGACCCAGTGGTGGAGGGAACAGGCTGCTCTTGCTCCCCTGACCTTTGTCTAAAGCAGAATGGACATCTCTAGCTGATTATAAGAGCTTTAATTAAAGAAAAGGTGGAGGCCAAGCAAGGTTGCCCAGCACGGTGTCACTGAGCTGGTCATTGGGCTGACAGCAGCACCTGCCCCTGTGTGACCCTGGCTCTGAGCAGGTGGGGGACTCTGGTTTGTCTCTGTCTTGGGGCTCACAGAGAGGAACCCATTTGAAGGCAGAGAAAGACCATGGAACACCAGATTCTGGTGCTCTCTTCTCCTGGCAGGTTTGACCTTCCATGTATAGAGTGTGGTTGGCACATGGTGATGGACACCATGAGGGTCGCCTCTTCTCCCAGGCAACCAGCAACAAGATGAGTGGACATAGCCTTGAGCTGCACCAGGGGAGGTTTAGGTTGGACATTAGGAAGGATTTCTTCATAGGAAGGGTGATTAGATATTAGATAATGGATATTGGGGGGTAGTGGAGTCACTGTCCCTGGAGGTGTTTAAGAAAGACTGGATGTGGCACTCAGTGCCATGGTGATGTTTGGTCATAGGGTGGACTTGATCTCAGAGGTCTTTTGCAACCTAATGGACCCTCTGATTCTGTGATTAGATGATCCCCTGTGATTTTAAAAGGAAGGAATGACATTTTGCACAGACGGAGAGTGATAGGACAGGGGAGAATGGTTTGACATGAAAACAGGAGAGATGTAGAATAGGTATTAGGAAGAAATTGTTTCCTGTGAGGGTGGGCAGACCCTGGCATGGGCTGCCCAGAGAAGCTGTGGCTGCCCCTGGATCCCTGGAAGTGTCCAAGACCAGGTTGGATGGGGCTTGGACCAACCTGAGCTGGTGGAAGGTGTCCCTGCCCATGGCAAGGGGCTGAAAGCAGATGAGCTCTAAGGTCCCTTCCAACTCGAACCATTCCATAATTCCCTGAATATATGATTCCATGATGTCCTTGACAGGTCCCTCAGTGGCAGGTCTGCAGAAAGGTCTGGGGAGCCCAAGGGATGAATCTTTATGCTTCAGGACTCCACCACAGCCTCCTTTCTTGTGGGAAAAGCACCCCAGATGCCCTTAATCTGCCCTCTTACGTCGGGGGAAGAGCCTGGCCTGGCATCATTCACACAACCCTCCAGGCTGCCCCTGGGATGGCAGCCCAGGATTACTTTGTCTGGATTCTGTAACACTCCCTGACGTGTGGGATTCACCAAAAATATAAGGACAGGTCTGAAACTCCCCGTGCACAGCAAGGAGAGGGTCCAGCACGTTTCTGTGTCCCCAGCTCAACCCTGTGGAACGAGGGCATGTAAGTAAGAAAGTAATAAAGGGCGAGGGGCAAAAGGTCAGTCTCAATGTCAAATCCCCCCATCCCCTTAGAACCCAGAGAATCTCTGGAGAAATTCCCAAAATTCCAAAAACACAAAGGCAACAGAACTGAAGGGGCTTTCTCAGAGTGACTCCAATCCCATTTGCCAGATAATCCTATTTTTTTTTTTAATCATTTTAACAGGAAAACCATCCCCTGCAGCCCATCCATCCCGTGGCTCTTGGTGAGCAGGGCTAACGAGGAGCCTGGAACTGTAAGACATCAAATGCTGCTGCTGCTATAAATAAAAGTCAAACACAAGACACTTCCTGCTACTTTTGCTGACACGTGGCTGCCATTTAGTGATTCATAATCTCTACACACGGGCTTGGCACACACAGGGGATTTTTTTTTTATGGGAACTGTTTTCCACTTGTGCAAACACAACAAAGGATTTAAAGGGACCTGCTTTGATCCACCTGCACCACCAGCAAGGTTCAGCTGAAGGTAATTAAGGCAAGCAGGACCACGGGCTGTGGGATGAACTATGCACGAGTGGGAGTTGATTTTCTGGTGGCTTTCAGGGGTTCTTCAGACTGAAAAAGAAGTTCAAAACTACATCTATTTTTGTTTTTTTTTTAAATGGCGTTTTTCTTCTCTATGTCACAGAGCCTTGGGCAACTGCATAAACACTGATATGGCTGAGCAGCAGAGAGGAAAAAGGACCCTGGGAGATAAGAAAGCCCGACGGTGTTTGGGTAGGATTGTGGGGGGCTGTGGTCTCCTGGTCCACAGGCTGGGCTTTAGTTGTGAGATGGACTCTGATGAGAATAATTTCATTACCTGGACAGAAATAGGAAAAAGTTGCACATGATTGAAGTGCTTCTCCACGCTGGGTCTGTCCTGTGGTTTGGGCAATGTTTTGGCAGCAGGAGTGCAGGGGCAGTCACAGAAGATGAAAAAGGCCCTTCATGTTTAGGAAGAAAATTGGGGCATAATGTGCTTGTTTCATCAAATGGATGCTCTTAGTTTTGATGACTTGTATTTAAGTTGTGTAAGATTGTGGTTAGAGACAACTTTAGTCTGTTTCTGCAGAAAATATCTTCAGGATTCAGACAAAGCTCCACCTCAGGACATGGAGAGCTGCTGGGTATTTGGGAATTTGTCCTGAAAGCAGTGAAAAGGAATTACTTGTTCAACACACTCCCACAATCTCTCAGACTGCACTAAAAATCCACCTCATGTCCTCTTTGGATTTGTTTTAATGACCTCCTGAGAAGTTTCCAACTGGAACCAGACTGGGGGATGTGCACCTGTGAGCACATAATTCCATAAAGGACTGTCTGCTACCTTTGATGCTTGGTCCACTTCATTTCCTTTTGGTAACTTTATTTTTCCTAGTGTGTATTCAGGAAAGGTTCAAGGAAAATGGGTTGAATTCTGTTATTTGAGTGAATTCACCTTTCAGTCACGGAATCATAGAGTCATGGAATGGTTTAGGTTGGAAGGGACATTAAAGACCATCTAATTCCCACCCCCTGCTGTGGGCAGGGACACCTCCCACCAGCCCAGGGGGCTCCAAGCCCCATCCAACCTGCCCTTGCACACTTCCAGGGATGGGACAGCCACAGCTTCTCTGCCCAACCCGTGCCAGAGCCTGCCCACCCTCCCAGGGAGGAATGCCTTCCTAACATTCAATCTAAATCTTCCTTCTTTCAGTCACTTCAGGGGTCGCATTACAGCCCAGCCTGGAGTTTCCACCGGGCTGGGGAACCATTCGGGTGTGCAGCAAGACCCAATCCTTGCATGGGGAGCCACCAGCTGAGAGGAGCAGGAGAGGAAAACCTGGCTGGGGCAGGGAACTCTGGACTGACTGGCCGACTGGGAGCCTTGCAGCCCATGGTCCTGCCGACTGAATCACCCTGCTGATGTCACTTATTAAGGCTGTTTCCTGGTGAGGAAGAGACTCAGCCCCACAGAGGTCACCAGCTGGTGCTGGCACAGCCCGGAGCTGTGAATCACTCGTGCTGTTTGCTGAGTCCAGGCTGAGTCACTGGCGTGGACAGAGAGCTCCCAGAAAATGTTCCTCGGTGAATAAAACACCCCCCCAAACATCCAGAACCCTTTTGGGTGTCCTTTGCCTGCTGAGAAAGGAGCATTTTGCCCCGTGGAATGTCTGCTCCTGGGGCTCTGCTCCGTGGTGGTGCAGAGCGGCCTGCCTTTCCAGCTGGCAGAACAAAGGCAGGGATCGTGTTTGCAGGCTGTTTGTTCAGCGTCCCAGGAACAGGACATTGGGCACCTGGAAACTTTGGCACACAAAACCTGGATTTCATTATCTCTTTTTTTGTTGTTGTTGTCTTTGTTTTCTTCTGAACCCTAAAGGAACAGAGTGTGTGTGGGGGGAGTGTTTCAGTATGCTTTTTTTTTTTGTTCTGTTCTGTTTTTGTTTTCTTTTTCTCTTTTTCCTTTGTGCAAAGAGAGGGGGAAAAAGTTGTTCCAAGGGCAAATTATTACCTGCCCACTTAAACACTGGCTCAAATGAGGTTAGTAAAAGAAGAAAGTGGCCCTAGAGACTCAAGGAGCACACAGAGAAGGTCTGGAAAATCCTGTGTGTCAGGGATGAGGTAGTGGGGGAACAGCTTTTCAGGGTCTTGGCCACCACAGGAGCTGGTGGCCAGTAAATGAAGTTAGTGGGACATGGGCTCCAAGCAGGTCCATGAAGGTGGGTCCTCTTGAAATGGGTAGCTGAGTTGTAAACAGCTTTCTGAAGGATATTGTGGATACAAGAAGGCCCAGAAGATAAATAGGCAAGTGAGAGATGATGGAATTCACCCAGGGAGATCTTTTGGGATTTGAAGCAGCCAAATTCCATCAGGCTCCGGACAACCCTGAGTTGAAAATAAAGGAGAGAGGGAGAGTTTTGGGGAGACGTGTCATATGTGTTTGACCCAACCTCGAGCACCTGCCCATGGGCACTGATTTTGGTTTTTTTCATTGTGTTAATCTTAAACAGCAGGAAGCAAAACAAGCTTGGCCACCAAAGCCACAGCACCTCACACCACGTGACTGGAGCTGGGAAGAGCATCCTTGCTCACATGGGGCAGGGACGTGTGCTCTGCAGGTCTCCACGTGGGTTAATCCCAGGTTTGAGATGCCCCAGGTGCTACCAGGCAGCACCTTATGTGGATGCTCAGCTTTGCCTTGTGTTCCCTTTTCCGAGTCCCTTCCCACCTGCCAAAGCTGCTTCCCAAGCTGGGCAGAGCCTGAGCCAGAGCACTGTGGCTGTTTTATTCTCCCAGTGTGTCCCAGCAACACGGGGCAGCCAGCCTGGCATTTTGACTGAGATTTTAATGGCTCGCTGTTACCAATTCTCTTTTTCCATTTCTCTCCTAGCAACACTGGGGAATTTTACCTTTTTTGTTTTGTTTTGTTTTGTTAAACTCTAGTTTTGCCCTTCCTTTTGGGGATGAGGACAAGGGATGTGGTTGCACAGAAGTGATTTGGGAGCCCTGCCTGTGTCTGTCACCAGCTGTAGGGTACTCCTACCTCTCTCCTTCCCCACCTCAGAGCCAGGCAAACACATTCTGTTCTCTTGGGATTATATCCTAGAGATCTGAATGTCACCGCAGGCTGCACAGTTGAACACAGGAAACATTTGTGCCTGCTGTTTAAGAGAAATAAGTTGCTCTTGTTTCCCTGGGAACCAGCCTGTCAATCGAGCTCGTTTGACTCCCCTGTTATTAAAATAAAATGTGAAAGTGCAAATGTTGGAAGTTGTAGAAGGGCAAAATGCTCTCTGGATATATTTTGTATCCAGAAAACATATCCTTTTGTAGAGAAAGAGCTAATCTGGAGCATTTTTTTCCATCTTATTTAGATGGATTGTTATTGGTTTGGGTTATTTGCGGGCATACCGAGGCTGTGTTCTCTGTTATGCTTCTCAGCCTATTTCTTCAGGGCTTTTCTCTTCCCCTCAGGAGTGTTTTCACTTCTCATTTCATTCAGGTTCACGGGAAGGTTTTATCTTTAAGACCTGTGACTTCCAAAGGCAGCAGGTTATCCGTGGGACAAGCTATTTTTAGGGAGCGCAGTGCCAGGATGGCTCAGAGCCCTTGGCAGGGGGCACGTGTGGCACACAAAGGAGGGCTCTGTCCTGCCTGGGCATCATCAGGAGCTGAGACAGGCACGGGCAGGGAGGAGGGCACAGCACAACAACGGAGCTGTTCTGGTCAGGGAGAAGGGCTGCAGGATCTGTGGGAATCTCAGTGCCTGGATCCAAGGCAGGAGCTGCGGAGACTGCGATGGAAACGGTGGAGCTTCTCGGGGTCGTTCCCTGCCCTTTGTGGGTGTCACTCTGTCACCTTTACGGGGAAACATCCATACCAGCAACACACTGCCTGGAAAAAAAGATATATTGTCTTTAACAACTGCTGTCACCTGGCCAGTGCTGGAGATCCAAAAGACTCGTAGGGCTAGTTTGCATTTTTCCACTGTTCTCGCTGCCATTCCTCTGCTACCTGCTGGGAGATAAGGCAGGAGCTGAGCTGCTGTCATCAGCAAAGCCTCCTCCCAGATTTCCATATTCAACCCTCTTCCTCTGTGCCTGCCAAATTTTCATTTCCTGGATTCTTTGTGTTGGGAATAATTCAAGGGGTTGGGATTTCACACGAGCTGTGCTGAATTGGTGACAAAGGTTCGTGGCTGCTTCCCTGAGAAGGCACGTTGGGTGAGACAGGTCTGCATCTCCTGGGAAGAGCTTGTGAAGGATGTGCTAGAGGTGTATAAAGTAGTGATGAGCTGCCAAGAAGTCAGGTGGTCACTGTTTCACCCAGTACAGGAATGTGAGCACATCGAGGGCTGGAGCACCTCTCCTTTGAGGAAAGGCTGGGAGAGCTGGGGGAGTTCAAACTGGAGAAGAGAAGGTTCCAGGGACACCTGAGAGCCCCTTGCAGGGCCTGAAGGGGCTCCAGGAGAGCTGGAGAGGGACTGGGGACAAGGGATGGAGGGACAGGGCACAGGGAATGGCTTCCCAGTGCCAGAGGGCAGGGATGGGTGGGATATTGGGAAGGAATTGTTGGCTGGGAGGGTGGGCAGGCCCTGGCACAGGTTGGGCAGAGAAGCTGTGGCTGCCCCTGGATCCCTGGAAGTGTCCAAGGGCAGGTTGGATGGGCCTTGGAGCACCCTGGGCTGGTGGAAGGTGTCCCTGCCCATGGCAGGGTTTGGAACTGGATGATCTTCAGGGTCCCTTTCAATCCAAACCATTCTATGATGATTCTGTGATTCTCTGATGAATGGAAGTAACCAGCTCCAAGCAAACTGAAGGATGTGTATCAAACATTGATACAGTTCCTTGCTGTGTGGTGTTGGGGTTGTCAATATTTACCTGAGGAGAGTAGATTAGCTCAGGAAAACAAAATCCAAGCTCACAGAAATAGAATCATGGGGGACTTGTAAATTTAGCAGAGGGGAAGTTGTGGTAAGAATAAATGTTTGGGACTTGACAGATATAAGCCATAAGCAGCAGCAAATGTCAGTCAGGCTGTGTGTTTTCTACAACAATTTATTAGGGATTGTGATGGATTTGCCACACATCGATTTTTTTCCCCACTGTTGAGATTGGATACTTTTCTCAGCAGCTCTATCCTTCCAGGAATCCATGCAGGAAAGTCTTAAAGCCTGTAGCTCTCAGGATGTTAGAAGTAGTTATCATTCAAGCTGTATCATTCTGGAAATCACCTTCCTAGAAGAGAATAAAGGAAGAACAAGCCTGGGAGGGGAATTTCTCCTCCTCAACGGGGCTTGTTTAATTTCTAATCACAAAGGTGCTGGATGGTTGTTCTGTTTCTGAATTGTTTATCACCATAGGGAAATATTTATGATAGAGCTCCCTGTCCCTTGGACAGCTTGTCTGATGATGGCTGAATAGCAAATGTCATTATTAGTCCTTCCCATGAATTGCAGCAGCTATGCTGGGACGACTGGAAGGTCACAAAGGGTGTTTTAGCAAAGGGCAGAGTCTCAGAAATGACTTTTGGAACCATCTGTAGCCTGAACATCCTTTCAAAGGGAAGCTGCTGGGCTTTCAGGTTCCCTTTGTAGTCTTGGAAAAACCTTTTACTGAGTTATTGTCAAGGGATTGTGAGGAAAAAGGGAAATACACTCACAAGAAGCGATACTGTTTGATCTTTGCCCTTCCCTGTCGTGTTTGTGGTCCACAGTATTGCTTCAGATACAATTTCTACTGGGATTTTGTATTTATGTCAGAACATTTCTCCTGCACCGGACGTGGTTTTGGTTTTACTCCTGGGAATGTATTTTTTTTTTTTTTATGTCTGGCTGTTCAAGTGTTCCTCAAGTGGGTGCATGAATCATGGAAATTCTGTATTATGGACAGATGGAAAGATAATAAAACACTCTATCTGCGACCTCCATAGCAAGTTTACTTTGCAGGTAACAGGGATTAGTCTTTCTTTAGTAAACAGTGTAGAGGATGGAAAACTCAGCTGGGCTGTTTGAAGCTGTTGCAGTTATTTAACACAGGTCTTTTCAGACTGTGCTTGGTGTCCTGCTTGGGGAAGCACAAACAGCTTTGTTGTTGTGTGCCACCCAGCCCAGAGCAGGAGCCAAAATCACCACCCAGGTACCCTTATGATAAAGAATCCTGGCTTAGAAAATCAGAACCCGCCCTGTTCTAAGCTGCTTATTTTCTGTTTGCCTTTAACATTTCACCTTGACAGGGGTCCTGCTGGTTGTCACTATGGGGTGGATGCCCTGAAGATTTGAGCAGGCACTAAACTTATGAGGCCTTTTCACTGCAGACATGCTCTCAATGCCTGCAATGAATCTTGGCAGGAGTGGGCAACCTGTAAAGCCCAGCACACCCTGTGGCTTCTATCAGGTGGCTTCATATGAGAGATTCCTGTGTTACCCAAGTGGGTAACAACATTTTTACCAATATTTTTAAATCTGAGGATGAAAAACATGAGAAGGGTAAGAGGCAAAGCCTTTTTATTCCAAATGCCAGGAATGTGGTGTTTTGGAGTGTGGAGGGGTACTGCACGCTGCCTGTTTTTCTTTTCCAGGCAGTTGGATCTTTATTTTCCTAAAAAAATAGCTTACACCAGGCTTGTCCCTCATCTCACCTGACAGTTCTAGGAACGGGGCACTATGCTGGTCAATAGGAATCTAAAAACAATCTCTTAATGGCTTTAAATCATTATCTTGCTTGTCAGGGAAAAAAATAAATCATCAATCTCTGCAATAACTCTCCTTGGCCAGACTTCAAGCACCCCCACGCCCAGAAGTACAGCTTCAGACAGGGTTCAGGTACCCTTTCACCCTCCCATATGCTCTCCCAGTTCATTTGCTGGACTCACTTTGAAGGACATGAGACCTGAACTATTTCTTTCCATTCCTGGAAGATCTTTGGGTGCAAAAAACCCTCTCAGAAAGAGATCTTTCAGGCAATAATACACTTTTCTTTCTCCACGTCGATTTTGTCTCTGGATTGCAGGTCTTGGCAATCTTTTCAGGTGTGTTGCACAGGAGGTTTTTTCTCCTCCCTGGTTTTCAGATTGCTCTCTCTGGACGTTCACTTTACATTTAATTCATAAACCTGTCCCTCACGTGTTCTTCCCAGGGAAGATGCTTTATTCACCATGTGGTCTGTTCACAGAAAATAAGCAATAGAGGCACCAAAAGTGTTGATTTTAGGATTTCATCAAATTTCTTTGTAACCTTGGATCCAACCTCAGCCAAATCTGGTATTTCCTCTTCCTTCAATACACCAAACACTGTATTGAACACAGGCTTGCAATGTATTTTAGCTTTATCTTCCCCCAGGTAGTTGCTTTTCTGTGTACCCTCAAAATGCCTCCCAAGCATGCCTGGGGCTTTGGGCTGGCTGGAGGCTCTGTTGCCAAATTTAAGCTGGAGAAAGAGGGTAGAGCCCAGGGGAGCCCAAGCACTCAGAGCTGTCTAGATTGAGTTCCAGTCCTTCAAATTGCAGCCGAGCAAGGACAGAGCTGGTACAGCCCTGCAGCATGCCTGTTTATTTGCCATGGAGGGAATAGGAGTGCCATTCAGTAGGAATTGGCTCACCAGCTTTCCCAGTTGCTGGATGACTAACATCCCTCACGGGTCAGCTTCTCCCTGGGAACAGGGAGCCACCAGTTTTTTCTTTGGGGGCTCCTCTTTGGCTGCAAACAAACATGGCCTGGATTACGGGCAGCTCTGGGGGCAGGTATTGCTCTGTGAAATGCTGAGGGCTCCAGGGAGGAAATCCTGGCTTCCCCATTGCTCCCTCCACACTGGTATCTCCAAGCTGGACCATCAAACTGACCCTATTTCCTCATCATCTCAGGCTCGGTCTGGTCTGGTGGGAAAGGCTGCTCTTTCCAGCCGGCATAACCAACCTCGTTGCCAATTCCTCTCTTTCCAGATATAGCTGGATAAAACAGGGATATGGCTCATTTCCCTGAAGTCCTTCAATTTGCAAAGCTCTGTTTCCATCTCTAGGCTCGGTGGAGACCCAATGCTGAGGCTGTGGGGGGTGTGTGAGAGGGCAGAGCAGGATCAGAAACCACATTTCAAACTGAGTGTGTGGCCATGAGATGTTACAGAACCATAGAACACCCTGAGCTGCAAGGGACCCCCAAGGATCAACCAGCCCAAATTCTGGCCCCACACCATGACACTCCAACAGTTCCACCATGTGCTGAGAGCATTGTCCAAATGCTCCTTGAACTCTGGCAAGTTTAGGGCTGTGACCACTGCCCTGGGTAGCCTGTTCAATGACTGACTGCCCTCTGAGCGAAGAACCTATTCCGAATATCCATCCTCCCCTGACACAGCTCCAGCTGTTTCCTTGGGTCCTGTCCCTGGTCTCACAGAGCAGAGGTTGGAGCTGCCCCTCATGAGGAAGCTGCAGACTGTGGTGAGGTGTCCCCTCAGTCTCCTCCAGGCTGAACAAGCCAAGTGACCTGAGTCTCTCCTCTTCCTCTCTAGACCCTTCACCACCTTCATGCCACTCCCTTGGACGCTCTCCAATAGCTTTATAACCTTATATGTTGTCCCTTGTCCTATTCTGACTGCCAAACGCTACATTGGCTGCAGGATCTGGGAGCTTCAAGGGGCTTTGCAGGTATCAGTTCCAGCAGTGACAGCAGCAGTGAAGGCAGCCAGGGAAACACAAAGTCTGGAAGAAAATGGCCTGCAAGCACAATATATATGAAACGGAAACGTTTGCACAGTTATTCAATATCTGATGGAATCTGGGAAACCCAAATCCATGTTATTCTTGCTGTTTCCTACAGATGTTTCAGCTGGCTCAGCAACCCCAGCCCAAGCTGTGCAGGTGCAAACCTCTGGCAGGCAGCTGGGCATGTTCTACAAAACCTTCAAATGCTTGAGGGCAGTCTGCAGACATGACTGATTTCCATCCAAGGTTCAGCCTTCCCTCCAGACTTTCTCTCCAGGCATCCAAAAGCAATTTCAGCCAGTATTTAATGGGAAGGCTGCGGGATGTCTGAGTGTTCCAGCTCTGTGGTGGACCTTCATCCTGTGCATTACACATTGCTCAATCCTGGTCACAAATTTTGTTTTGGAAAGAAGCTATAGCTTAAAAAAAACCATGCTGTTTAGAGGGCTGCTGCTTGGAGAGGACACTTTTATCCTATAGCTACATGAAAGGCATCAAATTCAGAGCAAAGAGCTGTCTTCCCTCTGCTTTAGGGCTCTGAACGCCGTCTCCCAGCTAATGACACTGGAATGGGATTATTTTGGCTTTCTCCTCCCTTTGGGAGAGGTCTCCATGGCAGAGGCTCCGTGCCTCTATTTAAGAGTATATATATCATATTTAGAATCACAGAATGGTTTGGGTTGGAAAGGACCTGAATTCCAACCCCCTGCCTGGGCAGGGTCACCTTCCACTAGTCCAGGTTTGCTCTGAGCCCCATCCAACCAGGCCTTGGACACTTCCAGGGATGGAGTGTCCAATATACACTATTATATACATAGTATATATTATACATACAGCATATCTGTATTATAGTGTATACATTTAGTACATATATATTATGTATACATACATACATATTATGTGTACATTATTATAGTATCTATATAGTATATAGAGTTTGTATATGTACACACACTGTATATTGTATTATAGTCTCTATATATGTATTATCTATATACTGTATGCATTATGGTCTATATATAATATATATACACTATATGTATCATAGTATCTATGTATTATACATACTGTATATATTATAGTCTAAATATATATTATATATATGTATGATAGTCTTTATATGTATTACATATGTATTATATATATACTACATGTATTATAGTCTATACATACATTATATATATCAGCTGGGTGGTCTGCCTGAGGACTACTTTGAGGTACTGCTCGGACCTCCATGGCCATTCCCTCTCAGGAGGAGGGAGATGTTCATTAACCCCGGGGGGGAGGAATTTAATTAACCCCGGAGGGGTTTTATTAACCCCAGGTCTCTGCGATGGGCTGGGACACCCCTTGCCCGGACGCTGTAGGGAACAATAACCCTCCGCAGGCTTTTAGGGATCGTCGGGCTGCATAAAGTTTAAAGCTACGCCTATTTTTGACTTGCTACGGCATTTTTCCCCCCCGCTGTATTATCACAGCGCCTCGTGGAGCTGCACAAACACCGATAGCACCGAGGCGGGGGAGCTGCGAGATAAACCCCAGCGGCGCTCGCTTGCGGGGAACTCTGCTCTTCTGGTCCGCACAGCGGGCTGTAGCTGCGGGGTGCTCTCTGCGGAGATAAATACCATGAACTGCAGGGACGGGGGAATAAAAACTGCAGGGGGATGAAGCGGGGGCATTGCGGCGACCTCCACGGACAGCGCGAAAGGAGAAAGAAACGAGGGTTTTGTGCGCGCGTCCCATCGAACAGGCGGCACCAACCCCGGAGTGCGGCAGTGGGAGAGGAGGAGAGGAGGGTGAGAGAAGGAAAAAAGGGAGAGAAGTGGGGAGAGAGGAGGGAAAAGAGGGAGAGAGGAGAAGGAGGGAGAAGAGGGAGAGAAGAGGAGGAAGGGGAGAGGAGGAGGAGGAAGAAGGGGAGAGGAAGAGGAGAATGAAGAGAAGGAACAGAAAGAGGGAGAGACGAGGAGCAGAAGAGGAGGAAGAGGGAAAGGAGGGAGGGAGAGAGGAGGAGGAAGAAGAGGGAGAGAAGGAGAGAAGCGTGAGAGGAGGGAGGGGCGAGGAGGAGGGNNNGAGGAGGAGTAGAAGGCAGAGGAGAAGGAGGAGGCAGTGGGGAGAGGCGGTGCCGGAGGCGGTGCCGGAGGCGGTGCCGGGGCGGGGAGGTGGCTGGAAAACAGGCCGGCGCTGGTTGCGTGCCCGCAGTGCCCGCAGCCGCCGCTCACAGCGCCGCAGCCGCTCAGCCGCGGAGGGCAGCGAGGCGAGAGCCGGGCGGGCGCCCACAGCCCACGGTCCCCTCCGCCGGCACCGCACAGAGAGAGGTACGGGCCGGGAGCGGGGCGGCAGAGGGTCTCCGGGGAGCAGGGAGGGGTCCCCGGGGAATGGAGGGTCCCCTCGGCCCCCTCACGGCACCTGCGGAGGGAGGCCCGGCCGGGGTGTGGGGCTCGGGGCGGCGCGGGGGGCTTTGTCTGAGGGGACAGACCCGTCCCAAACACACACACACCTGCCCAGGCCGCTCCAGGGGCCGTGCCCTGTCCTGCACACCATCCCGAGGGGCTGTGCCCTGTGCATTGTCCCGCACAGCTGCCCGAGGGATCATTCCCTGTGCCCAGTCGCACACACCATCCTAAAGGGCCGTTCCCTGCGCCCCATCCCTCACACCATCCACAGGGATCATTCCCTGCGCCCCATCCCACACACCATCCTGAGGGGTCATTCCCTGTGCCTTGTCCCGCACACACACCTGCCCAAAGCACTCCAGGGGTCATTCCCTGTGGCCCATCCCACACATCTGCCTGAGGGGCCATTCCCTGTGCCGTCCCACACACCATTCTAAGGGGTCATTCCCTGTACACCATCGTGCACACCATCTAAGGGGTCTTTCCGTGTGCCTTGTCCCGCACACCATCCTAAAGGGTCATTCCCTGTGCCCCATCCCACAAACCATCCTAAAAGGTCATCCCTGTGCCCCATCCCGCACACCATCCTAAGGGATCATTCTCTGTACCCCATCCCTCACACTATCCTAAGGGATCATTCCCTGTGCCCCATCCCACACACCATCCTAAGGAATCATTCCCTGTGCCCTGTCCCATACGTTATCCTAAAGGATCATTCCCTGTGCACCATCCCACACACCATCCTAAGGGATCATTCCCTGTGCCCCATCCCACACACCATCCTAAGGGATCATTCCCTGTGCCCCATCCCACACACACCAGACCACCCCAGGAATGTGCTGCCCCTCGTTGCTCAGCCCAGCTCAGGTGCAGAGCAGGAGGCAGTGGATGGGATGTTGTCCCTACCCCTGTTTTTGGGGAGGGTGGGAGAAAGGATCACTGTTTCGACCAAAAGTGGAGCAACCCATGGCCGTATTGGGATTTTGGGGTGTTTTGGGTCTCTTTTGCCCCTCTTACGTGTTGATGTCAGCGTGTCACCCGCACGAGGTACAACCTCCGCATTCCCCGCCTTGGCATTCCGGGCGATGACACGAAGAGGAAAGGTTAAGTGGGGAAGTCACCGTGGTCGGGATGTAAATGACGAGCCGTGAAGACTCGCTTGGTGTTTCTTGTTTATACAAAGCTGTTACAATACCCGGGGGGCTTGGCAGTTCACACCGGTCTGGCGTTTCCAGCCGCATCCATTGACTTCTTCGGAATCGCCCCGTCTTTGAGGTCACTGTGGTAGGTGAGGGACCAGCCCTGCGCAAAGCCAGTTGTCAGTCTACCGAACCTGACCTCGAACCAGAGCATTCCAGCGATTTACACCCGCAGCCCCCGCCACGGAGCTGCTCTGCCGCATCCTCGCTCCGATCAGCACCCCGAGAAGTGCGGTGCGTGGTGTGCAGACACGCTGTCTCGCACCCGGAGCCGGCTGTAATTGCCCTGCTGTATCAGATGGAAACACAAGCTTTATGTCAAAGTGAAACCATATGTATGGGCAGACGCGCGTCCACGATCCTGCACAAACAGGGTCGAGCCCAGAGCTCTGTCCTTAGCTCACCCTGTTGATCTACTTCTCCCATAGCCTGCACGGCACAGCCCTATTCCCAGAGTTACCAGACAGGTTTAGTGGAGAAAAAGAAATCAGCCCAGGAGCGTTTCTGCATGTTGTGCAAGAATGCTGTTATGTTCTCAGTCCTTTACAGATGTTGTTTTATTGGCTTAGTGATAACATTTTGCTCTCCTAGGTCCTTTTCCCTTTCCAGATTGTTAGCCCTGCACTTACTAATGTTTTATAGCACTGCTGCGGAGCAGATGTACTGTGTTTTTTAGGGAGTAGCAAGTGGTTTCAGCTGGCTTTGCCTCTAAAAAAAGTCAGTGCTGCCTTTCCCTCGTGCTGCTGTTGTGGAGTGGGTAGCTGGACTAGGAAGCAGATTTGGATGACTACTGAGCTGGCAAAAATCCAGAGGTCTTGGGTCTGACTCAGTGCCTGGATCCGAATCACTGTATAGTTGCTCAAATGTTTGCCTGGGCTTCTTTGGGTTTGGAGCAGCATCCTGCTGGTATTTTGGCTGGGCTATGTGTGGAAATAGGGGCTTTAAGCCCTGAAAATGCCAGCTGGTACTGGGAGCAGTGGTTGTTTTTCCTCCTGCATCCTTAGGCTCCGTGGAGCAGTTGCTCTGGAGATGTACAGCTTTGTGTCATGCTTCCCTGAAATGCTGGAGCATGCAGCTGGAATGCCACCAGGGTGTCCTGGAATCCTGTGTCCTCTCCTCTCTGCTGCAGCTGAAAGCACTCCTGGATGTCCCTCCCTGGGTTGTGCTGAAAGGGCTTTCTCCCTCTTGTGTCTCTCCCACCAAAACGGGCTGTTACGAGTCAGCTGTGGTGTGTCTGAAACACAGGCTGGAGGAAGCTCAGCTGGCTCAGTGGGGTTGAAGGAGCTGAGGCAGAGTTTGGAAATCTCAACCAAACTGTTAACACTCCTCACAAACGTGAGGCTCAGCAGTTTATGGGCTCCCTACAGCATCCTTTGGTCTAAGAGATGTGATGGTGCTTTTGCTGACCTCCACCTTAGCCAAGTAGTGCAATTTGGGTTTTTCACCATCTTCCATCCCTCAAAAGCTACGGGACTCCTGTCCACCTCTGCCTCAGAAGCTTGGAGGAGTATTCCTGCATCGTGCTTCCTCCCTCCAAAGTGTATCTCTCTGTCTCCCAACCCCATTTATATCACTTCATGTTTTCTGCTCCTGTTGTCCCACAGAAAATTAATCCCCTCTAATCAAGTCAGAGGTTCTCCAGCTGAATTCCTGCTGGCCCAAAGGAGTGTCTAAGGAGAATGGTGATGCTGACTTGTGAAGTATGTGGATTAACTTTGTATGATTGGGTTATGCAAAAGAAGAGAGAAAAATTATTTTCTTTGTTCCTTTTACAAGTATTAAAGCATAGCCTGCTGTGTTTCACAAATCTCACCGCTGTCTCCTTCTCTCTGTAATTGTAATTAACAGACCAGAAAATGGAAAAATGTAGAAATACCCTTTCCCAGTGGCCACAAACATTAGTCCTCTCCAGAAGTTAATGAAGTCTAGTCTATGGAAATTAAATAACTGAGTTTTTTTAGCTCTGTTGGTGAGCTAAAACATTATGTCAGGAGGATAAATAATACATTAAAGGGATATGAAGATTGCCTCTTGGAATTGATGTGGGTGAAGAATGGATTTGAACTCTCCCTTCTCAAGAGAGAGTCTAAACCTTTGGCTTAAGGATGTGGGTTGAGTATCTGTCCTGCTCTGCTTGGGTGCAAAAACTAATCTGTAGCACGGGGGTGTGTGCCCTCGAGTTCATGGGAGTCACCCTGGAATCTGGTCACAGATCACTGCTTTATATATATATATATATATGTATTTAATATAATCTAATATTTCAGTGGTTTCTTTGTATTTTGAGAAAAGATGCCTGAAATACCATGGGTGGGAATGTGAGCTGCTTGGAAAATAAGACTTGGTGGTGACTCCAGTTACCACCTTGTGCACGGATGGCACCTGAAGAGCACATCCATGTGGTGGTTCACAAGGCATGTGGCTCCCTTCTGGAGAGGGGCTTTTCAAGAACCTTACTTTGAGGTCCTGTTTTTGTGTCTGTGTACAATTGTAACCATGTTTCGAGGAGCCTGTGAGGTTCAGCTCCTCCTTATGGAAGGACATTGCAACCTGTAATAAAGCCTGTTGAGGTTGAACTTGACACATACAAGTGGCTTTTATTAAACTGGAGAACAACAGTTGGTCTTGCAGTGGGATTGCTGTGCAGGGTGGGTGTTCCTTAGAGAGTTCATGGTACTGTCCTTCTTTTCACCTCACCAGAGGGTGCTCTTTGCATCACCAGAATACACAGCACAGTGTGTTCTTTATTTATTGCATGGGGGGAAAAAAAGGCTTTGGGTACCAGAGACAGCATCCTTGAGGGTCCCTGGGTAGAGGTTGGACTGCAGGTGAGTGTCTGAGAGAGTTGGGGGTGTTCAGCCTGGAGAAGAGGAGGCTCCAAGGAGTCCCAGTGCCTCCAAGAGAGCTGGAGAGGGACTTTGGACAAGGGCCTGGAGTGACAGGACAAGGGGGAATGGCTTCACACTGACACAGGGGATGTTTGGATTGGATATTGGGAAGAAATTCTTTACTCCAAGGGCAGGGAGGCCCTGGCACAGGCTGGGCAGAGAAGCTGTGGCTGTCCCATCCCTGGAAATGTCCAAGGCCAGGCTGGACATGGCTTGGAGCATCCTGGGCTGGTGGAAGGTGTCCCTGTCCATGACGGAGGGGTTGGAATGAGATGATCTTTGGGATCCCATCCAACCCAACTGAAGAGCAGTCCTGAGCTGTGGATCACACACCACACAGGGTTTCTGTAGCAACATATTGCCATCAGAACCTGACAGCACCATGACAAGGACGTTTGCTTTGGAAGATGTGCTCTGTGTGCTGGTGACATTGTCCTCTGGAAATCTTTAAATGCAGTAGATTTTTAAGCAGTGGTGGCGTTTGAATTTTGATCACATCCTTGGCTTTCAGTGCAACTTTAGTGTTTGGTTTTTGTTTTGTTTGTTTGTTTTTTTCAACTTTTCATGATGACTGGAGTTTTTGTTTGTTGACATTTGGGACATGAGATTGCAGGGGTGGGATGTAAGGGAAGGTGTGAAATGCAGCAAGGAACGACTTGGCACCGGGAAAGGCCTGAGTTGCTCCAAAGGTAGCCAGGTGAGCTCATCAGCAGGAATGCAGTGCTGGGAGGGTCAGAAAGCCCCTCCTTGCTGTCCACTCTGGAGTTTGCTCCCTCGGCTGTTCCTGGGTAGTTTCTGCTACCAGGCCATCCTTTAAGGCTCAGTTAAACAAGGCAGCTATTGTTAGTGCTCTGGGAAAACTCAAAATGATGGTGCCTGGGAGCTTGCTGGGTCTGAGGGGAACACATTTTGCAGCCCCTGCAGTAGTGATTTAGGCAGGGCTGTGGTGGTTGCATGTTCCCTCTTGGAAGCAGTTTTCCACATTGTGCTCTGAGATTGTGTTTCTCCCACTTCCAAGAGGGAGAACTGGAGGCCATGCAGCAGCTCAGTGGCAGAATGGAGGCTGCAGTGAGTGAGGAGAGTCTCAGCTCTGGGGAGCCACAGAAGCTGAAATGTCATAAACACAGACAGTTTCAGCTTGTGGGGAGTTTTGTGCTTTGTTTTGTGCATTTCTTTTATCCAATAGGTCTTTAAAGGGCTGCAAAGTCTTTATATTGGCTTGAAAAGTTCATTAAATTCCACTTCTTTTTTTTTTTTTTTTTTGTGTGTGTACCTACTGAGTTCAAAGGCAGGAACTACCTTTTAAGAACTAGGAAAATATTTGTTTTCCTGGCTGACGAAGTAGAAAACTAAATGACTAAATGGACATAGGTAATTTTGGAAGAATGGATACACGGTTATTCATGTCTTCATTCATTATTCTGCTTAATGCCAGATTTTTCTTAAGTGTGTCCTCAAGACTGAGCTGAGTGGCATGGAGCAGCACAGGTTTTGCTGGCATGCTTGGAATGACTGAAATACTGGACATGATATAATGATGTTTGCACGCTTGGAGGAGGAGAAAGGAAAAGCATGTTGGTTTGGATCACTTCTGTTGTGAAGTACCTGCTCAAGCTCCCTTGTAGCTGTTATATCTGGGGAATGCCTTGTGCTGAATGCAGCAGGTAGTCCTGGCCTATCCCTAAGCTGGGAATTGCATAGGACAGAAGGAATTTCTTTCTTTTTCTACCAGACAGTTCAGTTTGATTCACTTTTCAGGGGCAGGTGGGGAATGGATTTTCTCCCAAAGAGCTTGTACAGGTGTAACGTTCGAGTGTCCTAACCTGATGTTTCTGTTGGACAGACAGCCTGAAACGGAATTAGAAGTTCTCCTGTCCCATGGGCATGCATGTTCCAGGATGTAGGTGTGACCTCCTGCTTTGATCTCCAGTCTTCTTCTAACAGGATTTGCCTCTTTGGAATCAGTCACCGTTGTGATCCCAGAGGACCCTGCCAGGAAGACGTGCCTGGTAATCCTTGGGTTGAACTCCTGAGACCCACAGACCCTTTGGGAATGCCTGGGAAGCTGCAGTGAGGGTTGTTTTGCAAGGCCCTGGTTTCAGGAGTGGAACTGCATGGAGATGTTTTCCCTGAGCTGTCCTGTCTCCGACTGCGTGTTTCCTCTCTTGCGTAACAGTTTTCCAGCCCGGGCAGGGCACAGACTCACGGGTGACTTACACAGTTTTAAGACACTACTTCTAGTAAAAGGATTCATCCTATTCTGTGCATGCCTATTCTTGTGGTCAGGGAGCCCACATAGCCCATTTTTATAGGGTTATTTTTCAGCTGGATCCAGTCCTTGGCCTGTCCCATGACTGCTGCTGTCAGCACTACACAGACAGTCAGGGCTGTCCTTAAGGACAGTGCAAACTTGGATCTAAGGTTTCTGGGATTGCATAACTGTGCCCTCAGAGGTGCTGGGGTGTACTGACAAACACACACACACACTGTGGACATGGCTGGGATGTGCTCCCAAACACACACGCACACACACACACACACACACATGTGGATATGGCTGGAATGTGCTCACACACACACACATACAGTAGATATGGCTGGGATGTGCTCCCAAACACACACACCATGGGAATGGCTGGGATGTGCTCCCAAACACACACACCATGGGAATAGCTGGGATATGCTCCCAAACACACACCATGGGAATAGCTGGGATATGCTCCCAAACACATACACCATGGGAATAACAGGGATGTGCTCCCAAACACACATATGTGTGGATATATCTGGGATGTGCTCCCAAACACACACACCATGGGAATAGCTGGGATATGCTCCCAAACACATACCCCATGGGAATAACAGGGATGTGCTCCCAAACACACACACCATGGGAATAGCTGGGATATGCTCCCAAACACATACCCCATGGGAATAACAGGGATGTGCTCCCAAACACACACACCATGGGAATAGCTGGGATATGCTCCCAAACACATACCCCATGGGAATAACAGGGATGTGCTCCCAAACACACACACCATGGGAATAGCTGGGATATGCTCCCAAACACATACCCCATGGGAATAACAGGGATGTGCTCCCAAACACACACACACCATTGGAATTGCTGGGATGTGCTCGCAAACACACATATGTGTGGATATATCTGGGATGTGCTCCCAAACACAGTGTGGATAGGGCTGGGATGTGCTCCCAAACACAGTGGGGATAGGGCTGGGATGTGCTCCCAAACACAGTGTGGATAGG
>VXAU01005610.1:713841-734860 GCA_013399695.1 Formicarius rufipectus | reverse complement strand
CACACCCCCCCCCACCATCGGAATGGCTGGGATGTGCTCCCAAACACACACACACCATTGGAATTGCTGGGATGTGCTCGCAAACACACATATGTGTGGATATATCTGGGATGTGCTCCCAAACACAGTGTGGATAGGGCTGGGATGTGCTCCCAAACACAGTGTGGATAGGGCTGGGATGTGCTCCCAAACACAGTGTGGATAGGACTGGGATGTGCTCCCAAACACAGTGTGGATAGGGCTGGGATGTGCTCCCAAATACAGTGTGGATATGGCTGGGATGTGCTCCCAAACACATGTTGTGGGTATTTCTCCCTGGGACCTCTGTCATCATCCTCACTGTCTTCTTCCCCAGACAGACATGACTGGGAGCTTCGAGACTGACTTTGGATTTACAAGAACGAGCCAGGAGGAGTTGAGTGGGGCACATGGGAAAGCAAAAATTCCTAAAACCCCTTAGATGAGTGAAGCTTTAACTGTGAGGTAAAGGTTGGTACCTCAGAGCTTGCAATTTGCACTCTGCTTTTTGGATGCTCTGATCCCACATGGCAGTTTGTGCCATTCATTAAATGCTTGTAGGAGCACAGAGTCTTCCCAGCAGACTGAATTAAGAGTCCATTTCTAGTTGTGGTGGGACTCACAATATCTCTCCAGTGTGACAGTGGCATCTGCTGCCTCTGTTTGGGCTTTGAGGAGAGCTCGGCGAAGAGCTGAATGTCACCGTGGGCTTTGGAGTGAAGCCTCGGGTCATTTCCCTCTTTGTGTCTCGATTCCCTGGGGTGAATCCATGGCTTCGTGGTGAGCATGGATCCAGTGCTGAAGATGTTGCCCATGAAAGTAGTCCATGGAGGAACAGAAGAAGGGCCTACAGTATGGAAAAAAGAGCTCCTCTGACTGTAGGGTGAGATGAGAAGGAGGCAAACTGTGGATGGGCTCCTGTTAAGAACCATCTGTGTGCTGTGGGGTATGAGGGACTGGCTGTGCTGGGGAGCTCCTGTTCTGTGAGTCCAGCTCTGTGTTCCCTCTGTATTGCTGCTCCAGGAATGGAGGCAGGAGGTGCCATGTGAGAATGGGCAGCTGCTGCCCGTGGGATCTTAGGGAGTTTCTCCGGAGTGTGATGGAAGTGTTAGGGAGGCCCATGTGCTCTGGGGCTGCTGCTGGCACGTCCTGCTGTCATGTCTCTGTCACAGGCAAGGAACAGCAGGGCCGGAAGGGACCTTAAGTTGTCCAATCTGACCTCCTGCCCCAAGACTGGGTCAGATCTATCTAAACTTTCCCAGCAGATGTTTGTCCAACGCAGTTGTTAAAAGCCTCCAGTGATGGACTTTCCCTGTCCTCCCTGGGTGATCCTTGAAAGTCCTTCATTGTTCTTGCCATTGCCAAGATTTTCCTAGTTTCTGACTTTGATTTCTTGTGCTGCAGTTGAGGATTGCTGCCCTCTTGCCCTTTTGTTACTGTACTGAGTGAGCTGTTCCATCCTCTGGAGCAGCCTTTGGGAATCTCTGGGCTGTGCTTTCCTTGAGCTGCAGGACCCCAAACTTGCCTGGAGTGCTCTTGTGTGGTTCCTGCCTGTACTGAGCCAGCCAACACCATTTTATGACTCTCATGGGGGCACTCTGGAGTATGATGGATGCATTTGATTTTTTAACAGAGCACAGATAAAGTGTTTGGCCATGGCAGGTTTCATTATGGCTTTGTCTCTTTCCCCACTAGATAAACAGGGCACATTCTCTTCTTACTCAAGTGCTGACTTTTCCACAGGGGTATATTATGGGTTTCTGACTATTCCAGAGTAGTTCCTCCCTATTGTAAGGTGAAGGTCCTTGCCAGCTGCTGTGGCCAAGGCTTTCCCCATGATTAGCTCAATTGCAGCTCAGACATTGTGCTTACCTGCTCTGACCTCCCAGCTGGAGTTCAGGAGTGACCTTCCCTTCTCCCTCCAGGCAGTGGTTGCTCTCCCTGCTTCTGATTTTATACCTACTGTGTCTTTGTTTCCACGAAGGACTTGCTTATTCTTGCATTTCTTAAGCTGGTGAAAGGTGGATCTGAAGATTATTTTAAGAGGAGAGGTAGCACTCAAACACAGAACATGACAGAAAAAGCACTGGAAACATTATTTACTAAGGTGAACTGCTTCACTTTATTTTGTTGGGGCAACAAAAAAAAAAAAAAAAAAAAGGAAAAACTTGTCTGTGTACATTGTTCCAGGCATTTTCTCTGCATCTATTAACACCTCTTATACCTTTCAGTGGGAGAGAATAGGAAGTGTGTATGAAAGGTATGTCTGCACACAGAGAGCCTTTGTCCTGAGACAAGTGAAGAAGCTCTAGCACAAAAGAAGGCTGATCTGGGCAGGTCTGAAATGTCTCTTGGCATCGCCTTGTGTTTATTGTGGTGGCAAGAGCAGGTAGGGAGGAGCAGTCTGGATTTTGTTACTTCAGCTATCGGTATGTATCCTCTTTGAATTCCTCAGTTTTCTCCAGAACTTTGGTGTAACTTGAATAATGTGGGTCTCCAGTTTCTCTTGTTCTGTTTCCAGACGCAGTGAAAGCTCTTAGTGTTTAATTCCTTACCCTTTTCCTCCCTCAGTTACAGAGACTGGGATCTTTAGTCATGTGGAAGGTATTTTATTGACAGCCTTTGAGTCTAAAGTACTTGTTAGCACTGAACAGGTGTAGAGTGATATAGGCTACTGGGCAAAATCCCTTGTTCAGTGTTCCTTGGTAAAGATTTCTTAGAACTGAAGAGTAACTGAGGTGGCAAAGGACGTCTGGAGCTCCCTTGTCTGACCTCCTACATCCAGGATCAAAGGTAGGACTTTGGGGACTATTTATTGTGAAGTTCTAGACCTTTTTCAGTCAAGTGGGGCAGGTTGATGCCATGCACAGTGCTCTTGCAGACAGGAGTATTTTCCTCTTGTGTGATCAGAATTCTGTTCTCTTTTAGCCATGCCCATTGTTGCTTGTCCTTTTGTTTCTGTCATTGAGTCTGACTCCATCTGTAAGCCGCCCAGTTAAGTCATGGAAGATGTAAGTTGGATCCCCCACTAACTTCCATTTCTTCTCCAGGTTTAACAAACCCTGTTCCCTCCTTCTCTTCCTTTGCATCATGTATTCTGGTCTGTTGGCTGCTACCATATGAGCTCAGTGATACAATCAAATTTTAACCAGACAGTCACAGAATCACAGAATGTTTGGGTTGGAAAAAACCTTTAAAGACCATCCTGTCCCACCCTTGTCATGGGCAGGGACACCTTCCACCAGCCCAGGTTGTTCCAAGCCTGGCCTTGGACACTTCCAGGGATCCAGGGGCAGCCACAGCTTCTCTGCCCAACCTGTGCCAGGGCCTCCCCACCCTTCCAGGGAGGAATTTCTTCCCAATATCCCATCTAACCCTGCCCTCTGCCAATTTAAAATTGTATGCTCCACCCATCCAATTCCTATCTTTACATTTGTGAAGGCAAGTTAAGTGTCTGCAGGATGGTCGCTCTTAATTTAAGAGATCCTGTTAATGAGGGACTTGCTTCAAAACAGTGAAAGGCTGTTCAGACAGACCTGTGTGGGGGAAGTGAGCAGAAAGAGGGTGTGAAGTAAAAGCACTGTGGGATTCTAAAAAGTAGATTCTGGTCTCTTTTTCTATGTTGATGAGCCCCTGGACTTTTGTTCCTTCTGTCTACATCAATGGCTATCAGCCTGTTTTTAAACGAAGATTAAAGCCAGAGGGTTAAACTCAGGAGGGTGAAACTCTGAATTTGCCTGCTGGATTTGGAAAGAGAAGACTCCCCTCAGGCCGTGTCCTCCTTGCTTGCCTGGGCTGGTCTGTTCTTAGGGTCATGTCTGGCTGAAATAGACCTGGCTTAATCTCGTACCTGGTGTTTTTTAATTTTGTTGTTCTCCACTGGATTCTCTCGGGTCTGCCTGCACAAAAAGCACAGCAGCTGCACAGCAGTGAGCACCCAAGGGCAACACTTTGCAAGGCAGACCTAAGTCCTTCTTTCTGTGGATCATCCTTTGAGCTTTGCCTTTTTGCAGCTGTGGGACACTGTTGAACCTCACAATTTAACCCTGACCCTCTCAGGGTCTTTTCTGGAGCTTTGTTGAATAGGAAGTTGCTCCCCGTCTTTGTACCTGTATCATTTGTACTTGTGACTTCTCTTGCTCAAGCATTTCCTCTTGTTGTCATTAGACCAGTGCATCGAGGTAATTTAGAAATTGAAATCTCTACACCGTGGTGCTTTCAAATCCTCCCAGCTGAATCATCTGCTGGGTTTGTGGCCATACATTCCACTCTGTCATCCAGACTGGTAATGAAAATATTGCACAGCCTTTATGCTTGGCTGGACCCACTTTCCAGTGCTCTCCTAGTTAGATAACAAACCCTTGATAATGACACTCTGAGAGCGATGTTGTTTTATGGTGATTACCATCTGATTCATGTTTCCACACGTGGCACAGCATCAGAGCTAACAAAGATGCATTTCTGAATACCCTTGTCACTTCTGGACATTTTCCTTTATTGCTCCATAGATTTCTGAAGCTGGAAGGGACCTTAAATGTGGTGGGACCTGCCCCTGTCCACACCAGAAGTTTCAGTGAGCGAGTCACGCCAGGTCCATCAGGAGTTTCGTAATGGGACGGTTGCGATGTGACAGCTCCAGGAGATGAAGAGGGAACAAACGTGATGTGCTCGTGGGTCCCAAACAGAATTAAACAATTACCTGAACCCAGTCTTCAGAGCAGCCTTTGAACCAATCCCACCCCTCTTTCTGCAAGGGCTGGAAAAATAAGGAACGTGTCTAATCCGCAGCAGGTATCAGCCGACAGCTATCGGTGCCTACGTGCTGCTACTCAGATCTCGTTAGCTGTCTAATGGGATAATAGGCAGCACACTTCACAACTACCTAAGTTTATTAAGCTTAATCTGCTTTGGAGCAGGGAGGGGAAGATGTGCCCGAGGACAAAGGGACACGGGAAGATGCACGGTGGGGCAGTGGTGTAACTACGGGGCCGTGTCCCTGTCACTTCAGTTCCAGCAGCCCTTCTGAGGCAGAGGCTCTGCAGGTTTACAGTAACATTGGAGTCCCAGAGCAAAGAGTTACAGCACTTTCAGGCTCTGCCCACGTTGGCCAGGCAGCTTTACTTTTAAAAGCACCGTTTTTCTAGTGCTTAAATCCTTTTTGGAGGGGTCTTCTGGTAAAACGTACAGGATAACTTCACCCCTGATGTTAAATCCAATGTGTTTTAAGAGCAGATGTGCCTCTGTGTGTCTCTGTGTGTGTGTGTGTGTGTGTGTGTGTAGACACCTGGGCTTTGCAGCGAGTTCCTGGTCCTAAAGCTTGTTTCCAATACATGCAGATGCAGAAGGGACAGGATCAGAAAGCTTGCACAGGGATTGCTGTGACTAGTTCTATGGAAGGGAGAAGTTATTTCATTATTAAATGCTCTCCGCTTTCTTCCCTGAGAAGATGCAGTTACTCAGTTTTAAACTTTAGGAGTGGATTGACTCTTTTCAAAGGCATAACAAAACCAAAGCCAGACTCCTGTAGACGTGTGTTTTTATCTAAAGAGTTGTGGATATGAGCCCATTTCATTAGTTGTCACCACCTGCTATGTTCTCAGGAGAAGGTTCTACAAGGGATGTTTCTGCATGCCAAAGATCCATCTGCCAAGGGGATCTTTAGCTCAAGATAATGGGGGGAATGACTGTGTGAACTGTGTCCTGTCCAAATGTTCTGTGGATGCTTTTGGGATGGATGGAGAGTTTTCACACAGACTTCTAGTTGAGCCCAACTTTTGGCCCCGTATCTTGGGTGAGCTGCCTACAGCTTTCTGTTTATTTCTTGCTTAACCTCATGTAAAAAGTATCTCCACCTTGTCGTGCTGTCCAGCATCTGCATGTAGCTGGCAGAAAAGACAGGAGCAGACCTTTTAATCCTGAAGTGTCTTAAGCAAATGTAAACTCTGTTAAGTGTGTTTATCACCGAGCAGCTCATTTACCAGCTGTGCAAAGTACCTTGTGGTTCGTTCCTGTGAGATGTGTAGAGGATTCACTGCTGCTTTCTGTCTTGACATCTGCGTTTGTGACCAGCGGAGGTTAAGAATGAGGCACTTCTCCTTGTGAGGAAACTATTCCACTGTCTTGTGAATTTCAAGTGTGTTGACTTTCCCTTGGAAAATCTTATTTAATAACAAAACTCCTAAATCACTTTTATTTTGCAGTTTTTGGTGGGAGAAGATTTCAAGATAAGTGTTTGTTTCATTTTGGTTTAGACAAACTCCCAAACCACCAATTTATTTGGGATGTTCTAAAGAGCTGTGGTAAAATGCAGAAGAGCTTTCATAGTTATCCACACCAGATTTAGAGCCTGGACTAAAAGCATGGTCAGAGGAGAAAAATCATAGTTTTTCCAAAGCATAGCTCATCTCAGCATCTAAATTACCAGGAGAGGCTCTGAAGTGAGCCTGTGTCCTTGTTCTCCATGCACAGCCCCACTGAGGCCCTGATGGGGGGCAGTTGCAGGTGACTGTTCCCCTCTGTTGCACATCCCTGGGTCACACTGCAGCTGGAGGCATCAGGAGGACCTGAAGGAGAGTGGTCTGCAGCAGATGGTCCCCAGGGTGTGGAATGAGGTGGTGGTTGCCTGTTCGCTGTTGCAACATCCACTGAGAATGCCTTTATCTCCTGTCCCGATCCGCTGTGTATTGACACAGGCTCCCACTTTCAATCCATCATCAGTCAAGCTCCACTTCAACTGTACTTATTAAAGGGTGAAGAATGCTCTGTCATTTGCAGTTGATAAGGGAATTCAGAAATAAAAGTGCTTATTAAGTTGTCAATACCCTTTTATCCCCCTTTAGCTGGAAAAAACACACGGCATAGGTTGTTTTCCTTGTCCTGCCTGGGCGTTATCTAGGCATGCCCAGCTCTTGCAGGATCAAAACCAAGATAAACCCTTAGGGTAGTCCTGTCTGGCTGCTGCTTGCTGCAGATCAAACCCACACCCAGAAAGGGGGGATCCAAAAGCAGAACACCTGCTTTATTGGTCATTTCTGTCACCTTCATGGGTTTTAAACTCCTTTGTTTTTGGGAAATCGTGTGCCAAGGACTCCTCTCCCCTGTTGTGGTTGAGCGTGGATGAGCTGTACTTGTAGAGGGATCCACAGTAGGATGGTGCCACTGTAGGTCTTCATTAGGGTCTTTAAGCACTATTTTTAAGTTTCCTGAGCTTAAGTCATGGAACATCTGATGCCTGGAGTCAAGGCCTTGTCCGTGACAGGCAGTCCTTTGGAAAGCTGTGCAGAGATCCTCCTGTGTCTCCAAAGCAGTGCTCTGTGTTTCAGGAAAGGACATTGTGAGCGAGGAGAGCAAGTTTCAGATCACATGTCCCCCAGCAAGTTCTGTTCTTTTGATAGGGAGACTTGTTGGAGAATGTTAATTGAGGCCCTTTTTAAATGAAGGAGGCTTTGCTTCCTTCCCAAGTTTTCAAAACAAATTTTCCAAATACAGTGCCTATGTTTCATTCAAGTGTAAATCCTTTCTCTTTAACCTGGAAGTTATCCCAGAAAAAAGCCTCTCCATTCACTGCAGGACAGACCTTTGTGGTTGTAGTGGAGAAAAAAGAAGTGGATCAAATTGTCCAAACAGGAAGGGAATTAAGAAAAGCCTTTGCTCAGTGAGTGGAGCTCTCATTTCAGTTTAAATGGTCGTCCTACAAGCTCCACTTTACATCTCCATTGCTTTTGAAGCATCACACAGTGATTGAACTGTCTGCTAAATTTAGAAATGACAAATTTTCCCTGCCAACACACCAGCCTATCTGTAGGGATGTAGTTATGGGATGGATGCAAGCAGTGATTTGAAATTTACTGGCTTATCTCATCCGACTTGCACATGGCTCAGTCCTGGTGGGGATCTAATGCCTTACACTGATTCCTTTTCATTTGAGGGCATGAATGGAAATGCTTTTGTGTCACAGCCAGGTGCTCTTGTGCTGTTTTACATTCAGTGAAGCTGAGGCACTGAAAGGATCAAGCGTGGTGTGCGGAATAAAATGAGCTCCCACCTAAACATGTTGAAATTGTGCTAGTCTTTTTAGCACGTTATGGGTAGGATTGTCATTCTTTTACCCCAGTCACGTGGGAAGGCTGTGGAAAAAGAGATCAATACCAAGTGTCCCAGTTCCTGGTTTCTACTGTTTACCATATGACAAGTCTTCCTGCTCTGTGAAAAATTTCTTAGATCTAAAATATCTCTTTTTTTTTTTTTGTTTTCTTTTTTTTTTCCTCATCCTATTTATTTTTTTCTTTCTTTCTGAGCAACGTTCCATCTCCATTCTGCAAAGCTGTTTGAGGCACAGTTTGATGAAGGGGATCAATACACAGTAAAGTTTCCTTTGTTTTGTTAAAATGTCTTGATTGTCACAGGGAAGAAATGCTTTGAGTGCAGGTGTGTTGGGAGAAATGAAAGGCACTTTGCAGCAGTGCTAATCCATCATTGGAGTGCATCCCATGGCACTCCAGGCTACACTTGCCTGTGAGGCACTCAGTAACCTCAAAGGAAAAGAAGTTGACTGCGGGAGGTTTTCTTTTGGAATCTCCAGGCAAAATTTTGTCCCTGGGGTTTGTTTTGAGGTTTGTGACAAGGTGGGAACAAAGCCCGAAGTGTCACTGTTGTGTTTTTATCTCGTTCCACACCCACCCTTCTGTTGCTTGTCTTTGATTTGGTTTGACCTTTAAAGGTCCCTTGCAGCCCCAACTATTCTGTGATTCCATGATTCATGAGCTGTTTTTGCTCTCTGCTCCATTTCATACTTAGGAGGAGAATCACTCAGCAGGGTGAACTGCTTCTGTTGCTTTACAGCACGGAGCTACTCCTGTATAAGAGGCTTTCCATAGCAGTACTGATTTCCTTTGGATATCTCCAGGTGACCAGAATGCAGATGGGGAGCAGGTCAGTGCTTTTGTTTTTAAAACATTTCTTGCTGCTTTGTGCAAACCCATGGGCAAAACTCCCATCTTTAAGGGAAGCTTCTGGTGGGGACGAACCTCTGCCAGCCATAACCCAAGGCTTCCTCATGATCCAGGGACCTGCTTCCCAACCTGAATTCCCCTGCCTTGGGCTCAGGGCTACTCTGGGAGCGTGTTTGTGCAGACAGAAGGATGGAGGAGGCTGTGCACCCCGGCGTGCCGAGGCCAGCCCTGGTGACGTGTGTGCTGCCTTCAGCTGCAACGTGTGGTTTGCCTTTCACCACGAGGAGTCCCCTCCATCCAGCTGCACCTGGAGGGACACATTTTTCCTGGAGTCTGTCTGTTCCATGCTGAAGTTGATCCAGTTATTGTGGGAGTAAATCCGTGTGGTGTTTGGCTTTGCTAATTTTGGTTCTCTTCCCCATGGTGTTTCTGTTGGATTTACTGATTTTCCCCAGGGCTTGAATGGTGAGAAGTGGTAACTGCTGGGGGATGGCTTGAAATCAAAGATTGAGTGTGGGTGTTGCTTTCCAAAAGAGGGAGAAATGGTGCTATTTCGAGAGCTGTGCTGCTATTTCAGGGCAGTTTGGTTGGTCTGGGTTCTGAGAAGTGGTGTGAAAAAATAATTGCTTTTGGGCTGGCGTGTCTCATGTGGTGTGTCCTGAAATGATCCTCATGTGCACACTGAGCTGGAAACACTACTGAGCCTCTCTGCCTGTGGATTCATTCCCTGTCTCACTCTCCTGGTAGGGAAGATGGGAGGAGAGGAGAAGATTGCTGTTGGAACTTCGCTCCCAAGCTTGCTGCAACGAATTTAAAACCCCAAACCGCAGCGAATTCCCAAGTGTCATTTGGACACCAGTGTTTATTTGCCTGAGACACGGCTGTGCTCTGAGTTGTGCAAACACAGGCATGTTTCCTATTTAATGAAGGCTGCTTTTATCAATTAAGTTTCCCAAACAATTGGAGAGAGAAGAAGGGTGGAGCAGATAAGATGGCACGGTTATGCAGGTGGGATGGGGGTACAGCTCTTCTTGGCAGCTGGAGGACAAGTTCTGCAGGAGACTTGTTTGCAGCATTGTTCTATCAATTCTACCAGTGTTTTTAGTTTCTAAACTCTTTTTTTTTTCCTCTCTGTAGCCTCTCCTTCCTTTTACAGCCCTGAAACACCAAGCTTTGCTTTCACCAGGAGCTCAGCAGTGGTGGATATGTCCCCAATGCTCAGTGTGACTGAGGGGCTGAAAATAGGGGCAGATTCCCACCAGGAGATCAAGCAGAGCCTGGGAAGCTTGCAAAGACATGGGGAGAGGCAGGCTAGTTTGGGACTGGTTGTTGCTTGTCCTGGTTAGTTCAACCTTGTCCTGTTGGAGCCTGACAGAGCATCTTGCTTGGCTGGTTTAGGTTCTGGCCAGCTGACAGTGTGGATAGAGCCCTGGTGGTCAGTAGGATTTGGAAACCAATGGAGTTAGAATTTTTGGTTAGATCACCATTTCCGTCCTCAAGGTTAAGATGGGAATATGCCATTCACTGCAGCAGGTTGGATACAACTCTGGTGTCCCTGTTGTCTCCAGCATCTTCTGATGCAGAAGAGGAGAGTTCTGGCAGCAAGAGCTATCTCTGTGATGGACTAGGTGGACGTTGTGGGATGCCTTCTGGGTAGGTGGGACCTTTTATCTGCCTGCAACCTTCCCAAATCAAGGGGGTGCTGATGCTCCAGTTACAGCACATGCTTGTTCTGTCTGTAGGAGATTTGCAGAGCAGTGGATTTACTGGATTTGCTGCTCTGTTGTCCAAGGAGAATGCCCAAGCTGTGCTCTTTGTTGCTTCTCTGAGTAGCTGTGTCCTGTGCAATCCTGTAGCCTCTGACACAACCGCAGTGCCAGAGTGTCCTGACCTTGCTGGCTGTAAGGGCAGGAGAAGCTCCATAGCCCAGACTTCATTCTCAACCCATTCTCATCCCCAGTCACTTGGGGATGGTGACCTCCTCCAACAGGAGTGTCTGGTGGTAGAGAAAAATCTAGCCCTTAAATTTATCCCACACTGAAAATCAAGCTACTGACCCACTGTGTTCCTGAGGCACCCTTGAAAAATAGTTCCAGGTTGTCTGCTCCCATGCCATGGCCTTGGAGCTGGCAGAGCCTGCCACCTTCTCACTGTACCATTCAGCCAGAGAAACGCAATCTCTCTTTTCTCTTTTCTCTCTTTTCTCTTTTCTCCTCCCTCCTCCCTCCTCTCTTCTCCCTTCTCCCTTCCCGTAATTTTTCTTTTCTTTCCCCCTCAGACGAGGAGGATTTGGGAAAACACAGAATGGTGCATTTTAGCAGCAAGTTTGAAAGGGTGTGATTCATCCCCCGTGTTCTTGGCATGACGCTCCTCGGTTGATTTTTTTTGGATATCTCTGCAGTTCTGTCAGTGCCAGGCACTGTGTGGAAGTGCCCCGTGGCAGACAACCTGCTCTGCCCATATGTTCACTTTAAAAAAAAAAAAAACAAAACCAAAAAAACACCCCAGCTCATAATAGGAAGTCTTTATACTGCATGCCAAGACGCTTGGGGCTTGTTAAATATATTCTGCTTGTCAACAACTACCCGATTTAAAAAGTAGCCTTGGTGTGAATCAGCTTTGAACAAGTTCATTTGACTCGAGGGATAGTTGCAGGCATTAAAACAAGTTGGATCACAGTGGGAAAATGTGCAGTGGTTTCCTGATCAAAAGCACCAGCCAACGACCCTTTTTTTGTGTTTGTTTGTTTGTTTAAATCTCCTCCAAACATTCAAAAGTACAGATTTTCATAGTGAGCAAATTTTTGGTGATTATGGAGGAGGCTTAATGGGGCAAGTGTTTCAGGGGTGCACTGTACATGGGTGTGGGAGCTGGTGGCTCCTTCCAATGCTTCCCATCCCTCCTTGTCTTGAAGACTGAATTATCCCAGATGCTGTTCATCCACATTTCCTGCTCTCCACGGACTGCTAGTCAAACCACCCAGGAATTTGGACACAATCTGTGTATTCCTTTTCCTGCAACACAGCTTTTGATAAGCTGCTCAGAAAATTCAGTGGCAAAGGAGGTGCCTGGTGCCTCTAAGATAGCAGGAGATCTGTTCCACCTTCTCTGTCGATTCAGAGTTAATTAAAAAATGTCAAATTTCATGGTTAAGGGTCTTTTCCAACGGGAATGGTTCTGGGAGTTCTGTGGTTTATTCTCTGTCTCTCCTCCTGCATTTTCCCTGGATGATAGTGGTGTGGAAAGAGGCAAAGGGGGTGCCTGTCTTGGATCACAGATGTGAAAAAATACTATGTCTCAGAAGAATTTTGTTGTTGTTGTTGTTGGAGAAGTTGAACATTTCTGTTTCCTTTCCTGGGCCAGCAGTGCAGGACCACACAGTGGTGCTGTGTTGAGAGCCTGTAGTCTGCATAAGGTCTGACGGCCTCAGCTTTAATATTTAGCAGCTTTGGGCTGCTTCTCATTCATGATTAGTGGAGTAGTTTACAGAGACCACTATTTGTTGTGTGTGTAATGAAGAAACTCAGCTTCTTTCCAGCTTGGAAAGAGGAGACAATTTAGTATGGCCAAATGTCTCTCCTGAGATGAGAGGAGGTGATATTTATGGAAGTGAGGGGGTAAATGAAGTTAAGGCTTTCAGGTAAATGAACAAAAACCTAGTTAAGGTCAACTTCTCAGGCTGGAGACCTGAGTTTGGATAGGGAAAGGTTAATGCTGTGTTTGTCTCTTTTGGGATGTGTCTTTAGGATGGAGAGCTCAGAGTTCTCTCCTGCCTTGAACAAACCTGATGCTGAGGAGGTTTCGGGCACGAGGCTGCCGGTTTGGTGTGTGGGCAGCATTTTGGCACACTGCTGTCCAGGAGTACACGTGGGGGGTTATTAATGCCTCTCCTTCCTCGATGTCTGATCCAGCCCTGCACTCCCTGGGTGTCAGTCAGTGGGGTGGGTCAGTAATTAGTGACTGTCACTGGTAGGTGCTAATGGAAGGTGAGCGTTTTCAGTGCCTCCAGCCACACTTGATGGCTTGGGCCTCTGCATGGGTATATTTTAGTGGATTGTAGGTTTTGTCTTCAGTTTGAATTTGGTTTTCCCTCCCAGCCACCCTTAGAAATTTCATCAGCTCCCTGGAAATGAAACCACTTCATTTCAGCTTCTGCCTATGGAAATACAAGGCAAGGTATGGGTTGCTGGTTGGCAGCAGGACTGCTGGCTTGTTTTTGTGAGTCTGGGTTCCTTGGACCACCATGGTGACACAGAGGAGCGTGGTCACCTCTCCTTCACCAGGGCTGGTGGACACAGGGGGAGGCACACAGAACAAATGGGTCATAGTGATGGTGTGGGGTGCAGTAGAGAGGGTGCTGCAGGGGTGGTGGAGGTGCTCCACTCAAGACCTTCTTGGGACCAGGGAGAATTTCTCACTCAGGCTCACGTGTCCCCGTGTGGGACCTGCAAGGCTCCTCCTTCTGGTCGTGCATGACAAGGTGATGAGGAGCAAGGGGATGGAGTCACAAAGATGGGAAAGGCAGGGATTTTGCGTCTGTCTTCCTTGTTTCAAAGACCTGAAAACACTGTGTTTGAGGACACCATGCTGGAGATGGTCCTGATCAGAGCAGGGTCTTTCAGGGGCTGGGTCTGACCAACACTTGAATTCCTGCGAGCTGTCAGAACAGGTCTCCTCAGCCCATGCTTGCCAGCTGCCTGGAGAAGGGGGCAGCAGAACTGGTCTGGGGCTGAGTGACTGTCCCAGGAGCTGCTGCATCCACCTGGCAAACCTGTTCAGACTCAAATACCAACTTGGGTAGAGCCTGAGCACGAGGATGGCGACCAAGGGCCACTCTCTGGGTAGTTTCAGTCCAGCAGGTGAGCTGCCAGCATGTGCAGGTGTAGCACAGGCAACCTTGGTCTCTGTGGTACTTCTGCCTCCTGTGACACAGGTTTATGAGCTTAGGAAGGACTCTGGTGTGTCTGTGGAAGGTTGAGGAGCATTCTTCCTGCTCCTGCAGCTCTCCAGGGAGCTGAGTAAACGAGGTGTGTCAGCTTCCGATGGCAGTAAAGCTCCCACTGAGCCACAGTGGAAGCCCGGGCTGGTGTTTGCACAACCACTGCAAAAAGGCAGTTTGTAACAGCAGGCTGGGCTCACCTGACTGCTGGGGAGGACTGGAGTTCAATTAATAACACTCCTGCCTTCTCTTGAAAGGGTCTAAATGGTGATCTTGGAAAGGGTTGTGAGTTTGACGTGCAGCCCGCCGGGTTAAAAAGGAGGGAGAAAGGGAAAAGAGATGTATCCTCCAGTTTGACACGTTTACAGCCTGGAGAGCTTGGAAAGAGCATCTTGAAATGACAGGCAGTAAGGATTAATGTGCTTGTGTCTGAGAAGGCTGGTGAAAGGGGGAAAGAGGGAGAAGTTACAAAATGCTTGTTTGTTGTGCCAGAAGCTGTGGAGGCACTGACAGGCAGCGCTGGGGCCAGCCCAGAAATCCCTTCCACTTCACTCTTGTATCTGCTCAGAGGTATGATCTGTTCTGCCCTGACCTGTGCTGAGGAGACAGCCTAAGTCTGAAGCCTGGAAAGGTGTTAAAGGAGATAAAACTGCAGCAACTTGAATAATCTTTCCAAGCACTTCTCCCTCAGTTTAGGAAAGAAAGGTGCATTACAGATGATAATTGAAAATGTTGTTACCGCAGTTTCCTAAGCAAAGGTCTCTCATTTACAACTGTGCACTTGCTCAGTGCAAGTCGTGCTGGGCTGTGTGATGAGTTGATGGCCTCAAAACTGGAGTGTCTTTACATCTGCTGAAAAAGTCACCTCTCTGTTTCTGCTGTGGAGCTTTTGCAAATGGGCTCAGCTAGCAGAGCTTTCAGATAACCACTTTTCCTTATGCAGCTGATGAAATAATAGAGATTATTGCATCTACTGGTAAAAGGCTTTTGAAACTCTGTATGAAAAAGTTTGCTGGTATTATTTTTTATTTTTTTTTATTACCTTCTGAGGCCCAGGAGATTCTCTGGGCTGCAAGTTTCCATTCCTTAGGTATCTCTGGAAACCACCTGCATGTGTGTTCAGTCTCTACAACACCCTGCTAATAATGCACGGGCTCACAGACAGGCAGTTCTGAGTCGTGGTAGATCCCTGAGGTGCAAAGGCCAGAAGATTTTGTCTTGCAGCTCTGCCCTGGCCACCTCCATGGAATGGGCAGGAGCATTCCCAGCACCACAGCCCTGGTCTTCTGATGGGACTGGAGTATAAATGTCTGTGACAGATTGGATCCTGATTTGAAAGCTTCAACCAGTATCCTCTCTGTCTTTAGAGAAAAGTATTTCAACAGCTGATTAGTGGCATTGTTAAAAATGAGACATTTTATTTTTGTTGTGAGTTTGTTTTGTGTGTTTTGGTTTGTTTTGGTTTGTGTTTTTTTTTCCTAGCTTCTGCTCCTGGTTGCTCAATCTCACTTTGTCTCTGCTTAGATTGAGCTAAGCGTTTGGTGTCAAATATTCTGTGTTTGTAAACACTTTCAGGCTGTGATGACAAACCTGCATTACAAACACGTGTATGTGGTACCCTGTCATGTGCTGATGGTATCTTGAATAGCTGCACTTTAAAATAATGAGAAAATAGTAATGTGTTTATTTCTTGTGCTTCCATTTAATCTTTCAGCCGAGTCTTGTTGCTTTTATCTGAGTTCCTTTCAAACACGTGCCAAATTGTTGCTTAGTTTTCTGCTTGAGGGTGATGTTTAATTCCCATCATTTCAGAACCTGGAGGGAATAAAGTGCTTCTGGTGCATTTTTGTGCTGGAGCTGCTCAGTCTGTGCAGTCAGCAGGGAATTTGTTTGTGTTGATGATGCATTTCTCACCCTCCAGACTGGCTGTTACACTTGTTAATGCCAAACCTGTTGGTGTAACACACTCTTAGAGCACTCAGGAAGGTTAGAGGGCTGTTTTGAACTATTCTGTAGGCTCCTTTCAGCTTGTCCATCCTGAGGTAGGAATGCCAGAGACCAGCAGGATGGATTGCTCCTCCTCTCCATCACCTGAAAGGCTGTGGGCAGCAGATGCAAGTTGGACACCCAAACTGATGAAAGGGGGGAGATGATTCCCACTGCGGGTGACCATGAGTTTGGGCTGTGGAATCCCAGGTCCCAGAGCTATGGCTCATGGGTTCCAGGCAACCTGCTGTGTGTGATATGAAACCTGGAGGAAGATCAGTTTTTCAAGATTAACTGATCCTGGTGGGAAAAGAAACCCCAAAGAAACCCCCAAATCCCAACCAACCCCCAACCAAGCCTCAAGCACACAGGCCTTGTTTGCAGAGTGTTGCCTTGCCCAAAGCTGTGTCATCACAGCTACAACAATACTACCACAGGAGCATTTGGGTGAGCTAAGAATAGCGGATTTCCTTGAGAAATGCTTTTGTTTATTCGGGTTTTGTATTTTTAAATAGTTGGAGCCTTGGTGACCTTTTTTTTCTGAAGTGTCCTAGAGGAGCAGCCTGGTCAGGGGGTATTGTTGTAATGGGGAGTTGTGAGCTGCCTGCATTCTCTGGCTTCTTCCTTGTGACCTTAAAGCTTTTACTGGCAAAAGGAGGGGGAAAAACAGTCAAGAAGTTGCCTCACCTCTGAACTTTTCATAGCTGAGATCAGCAGAGATGAAGGGACGGGGAGCTCAGAGGATTGAAGGGTACAAATACCAGGAATGGAAACCCATGATTCTGGGTTGGGAGAGTGATGCCCATCTTAGAAAATGTATTTTTGCAAAGGTTTGTCTGCTGGGAAACAGCAGTTATGCTCAGGATTTATATTCTTTTTCTAGGGAGGAGTTGGTTTTAGGGACTTTTTAAAAATATTTTGCTTTTCGAACGAAGGAAATAGAAGGGAAATGAAAGGTAGTGGCAGGTAGGGAGACAGAATGGTGACAGAGACTGAGGAAAGGGAGCAGGTCTGGAAGTGATTAAAATATCCTGAGTGAGACACACACATGCACAAGAGGTAAGAGAACCAAAGCTTTGTGTTTGAGACAAAAAGAAGATGTGTATTTGGATGTGGTTTTTTTTATTGTGGTCTCTTGGCTGTTGGACAGGAAGGCTGTAAGCAAGACAAAGCAGGGGAATTTTGCTTTCAGTGAAGCTGTGATTTAGTGCTCCCCTTGCTCTTGATGGACAGTAAGTAAAATTACAATCTGAGAGAGATTCACAGTGCAACAGCCAACACACTTCCTACCCTGTGATTAAAAGAGGAAAGGAAAAAAAAAAAAAGAAAAAAGAAATAACTGTTTTTGGCAACTAAGAAAAAGTAAAAAGCCAAACTGTCTTTGTTTCAGAGGACCTGGTGATATTCACTGGTTCGAGGCCTGACTGGTGGCTTGGCAAGTGCTGAAGGGAGAGCCCTGAACACAGTGGGCTGTGTTTTGTGTGCTCATCTCACTGAGGAGCCCAGCAAAGTGTATAATTGGTACTGAAATAAAGTGTAATGGGGATTCCTATATGGATATCACCTGTTCAGCTCACAGTGGAACGGGGATCTTGGTTGGAAAGCTCAAGCTTTTGCTAAACTTTAATTGCCTTTCCCTGCTGGTCATATGGTAAAGGTTGTTGGCTAATTAAGAGTGGTTTCCAAATGAGGGTTCTGTACACACAAAACACCCTGTTATTTTTCTCATCTGTCTAGACAGGTCACCTAATCCAGTACTAAAATGCTGAAATGGGAGGGAAAACATTTTCTGGAAGCTTTCATGTGGAGAATTCACAGGAGCTTGCCAAAGCCAGGGTTGGGAAAGCTGTGCTTGAAGAACTGAGCTAACCTGGTTCAGTATCTGTAAGATGCAGATGAGAGAAAAGATGTTTCCCTTTTGGGGCAGTTGGAATATATGGGTCAGAGTGCTCTGTGGAGAATGAGGAGTGGAGAGCTGGGGGGGCACCTGGAGAGGAGAAGGGTCCAGGGACACTTGAGAGCCCCTTGCAGGGCCTGAAGGGGCTCCAGGAGAGCTGGAGAGGGACTGGGGACAAGGGATGGAGGGACAGGACACAGGGAATGGCCTTAAACTGAAAGAGGAAAGGTTTAGATGGGATATTGGGAAGGAATTGGTGTCTGGGAGGGTGGGCAGGCCCTGGCACAGGGTGGGCAGAGAAGCTGTGGCTGCCTCTGGATCCCTGGAAGTGTCCAAGGGCAGGTTGGACGGGGCTTGGAGCACCCTGGGCTGGTGGGAGGTGTGGAACACCTGGGAGGGGTGGAACAAGGTGAGCTCTGGGGTACCATCCTGTCAGGATTCTGTGGCTCTCTGTGCTGTTGGGCAGGGGCCGTTGAAACTGGTGGCAGTGCCAGTTGGCACAAGCTCTGCTGGCAGAATCAGGGTTTGCACACACTGGGCAGACCCCCCTTGCAGGTGAGTCCAGTGGATTGAACTGAAGCTGTTCCAGTTGAAACTAAGCATTTTCCAAACAGTTTTCAGACCCCAAGTGGGACCACCCTCCTTTTCACACCACTGCTTAAAGCTGCAGTCTTGGTGTCAGGTCTCTTACAGAGAGTGGATGTTGCTTGGTCAGCATAAATAAATTCTTTAAGATCCTAGATGAAAAAAGGTTCTCCAAATGACACCACTGTTGCTTGGTACTTCATTAGCTTGTGTGATCATAAACTGCAACAGTCCAGCAGTGCCTTCAGTGCAAAGGTTCAACCCTCCTGGTGATGGAAGAGAGGAATAAGAGTCTTTGATACTTGCCAAGTGTTGGGTGAATTGAGGAGGAACTTGGGATATCCAGCAGGTTGGCAACACACTGGCAGAGGCAGCACACTGTCTCCTTGGATAGCTCTGTATTCAGTAAGTGTTTGAAAGGGAGGATGGTAAAACTGGGAATTGAATCCTGGGCTGTGTGTTTGTCCTTTGCAAGTCAGGACTGATGTCAGTGTGGGCCTAGTGGACTTTGGGTCTCTGTGCCCTGTTCCTTCATGCTCTGGAGGGCAGGATAACCTACCCAGAACCAGATGTCTACACATTGACATTTGTGTCTAAAGACATCCTGTGTTGGTGATTCCTGCTTAGGGTTTAAGCTTAACCATGGACTCAGGCTACTAAAATGAGCTGGTGGGGCCTGAGAGTTAAGGGTGGACACTGGTAATAAGATGACTTCTAAGGGTTTCCAAAGGAAAACTGAGTCCTGCTCAGAGAAGCAGTTGAATATATTGAGTAGGTTGAGGTGGAATTAGACTATCCAGAACTGGTGTGGGTTTGAACCTCTCTTCTTCAAAGCTTGAAGCTGATCCTAATGTGTCAGGACAGTGTCAGCTCCAGGGGCTGCATCATGGGGCTGTGAATTTTGCAACTGGCCTTGTTTGCTTTCATCAGTTGAAACGTTTTCCCATCCTTCCCTTTTCTGTAATGATTGGTTTGATATCCAACCTCCTGGCTTGGAGCTAAACCCTTCCTTACCTAGTCCGCAAGTTAGAGGATCTGAAGCTTATGCTTTGTGGTTGCCACAGTGGCAAAGTGGAGCTGCATCGCTGGGTTGTGGAGCCTGTCGGCACGGGGGACGTGGTTCTTTTGTCTTTAGTTTTCTAAAGTCTTTACCACAAAATTGCCACTTTCGGGGGTTATATAAAAACATGGGAGTTTGAGGATCCTTTGGAAATAGCCTACATAGTACAAGAGGGGTGGAGTGTTCTGGCATTTCCAGAACTGGTGCTCCAGGCTAAAAAGTTGCTGTGTCCCAGTTTGACCTCCATCCCATTTTGAAAGGCCGGGTCTCTCTCACAACCCTCTCTCCTCTTCAGCCGTTCTCCTTTCTTCTGGCCTCCTTCCTTTGCTGCGTCCCGGGCGTTCTCCACCCCGGCGGAGACGCGCCCGCAACGCGCTCCTTTTGCTTTCCTCCCCGCAGGTTCCTTTAGAAAGAGAGCTTGGACGGCATGCAAAGTTGTGACATATCTGCAGACAGCACGGATGATCCTCTCAGTAGCGGCCTCCGGGGAAAGCGGCAGCCTCGAGTAGTCGTCGTCGGTGCTGGGCTTGCGGGGCTGTCGGCGGCCAAGGCGCTCCTGGAAAGCGGCTTCACGGATGTAACTGTGCTCGAGGCGACCGACCGCGTCGGGGGCCGCGTGCAGAGCGTGCGACTCGGTAAGGGCAGCTCACCGAGGTGCCGAAGCTTGGGCTCGGCTCCTCACTAAGCACAGCGCTGAGCTGGGAAGCTCTTCCACCCCGCCCCTGACTCCTGAAAAGGGGAAAAAAAAGGGGAAATGGAGTAAAGGAAAATATATATATATATCTACATAATCATAGAATCGATTGGGTTGAAAAAGACCTCCGAGATCATCGAGTGGTAGTTGATGGTAGTTGACCTTGTGTGGTAGTTTGTCTGTAGGCCTTCCCTAGAAACCGGGGTACAAAACTAAGGAAGTATTCCATATCATACCCTTATTTATACACCTTATCAGGTGTATAAAGACAGAAGGGAGTTTCCTGTCTTGGCTCTTTCCTCTTCTCTCCCTTGTTGGGTGAGCACGGAGCCAGCAGTTCTCGGTGTTTAGGCCTCGGCTTCTCTCTCTGAGCTCAGGCCTGGCTGAGAGCTGTTATCTCTGTCGACAGAGGAGGGAAGGCTCTCACTTCTCCCAAGGGACATTGGTGAGATCTTTCCTGTGTTACTGTTCTACTTAATTAATTCCTGGGATTTGATTGTGTGGGATTGTTTCAGTTTTACCCTTTTTTTGGTCCTTTTCCCCTTCCCCTTTTCCCCTTTCGGGGGGTGTTTGGGATTGTTGTATTATATGTACATAGTATTTAGTTGTATCTATATAAAATATCTATAAATATATATATATTCCTTTACTAATTTTGCCTTTTACTAGTTTTTTTCCTTTTGTCAGGAGTGGGGTGGGAAGAGCTAGCCGGCTCACAGTTGTGTTTGGCTGGGAGCTGAGCAAACCCAACACACATAGACATATCAAATGCACTGGCATAATTCTTAAGCTTAACAAAGTTTGTGTCTAAGTATAAAAATCTCCCTGTTGAGAGAAAATTGAGGCTAGATGGATAAATATGTCTACACTTACAGGATACATGTGAAGG